>PVIC010000801.1:34810-108163 GCA_004025085.1 Thryonomys swinderianus | reverse complement strand
GCCCACCAACAATCAACACCGCATACCACAATGCCGGGCGTGGTGGCTCACGCCTGTAATCCCAGCACTCGGGAGGCAGAGACAGGAGGATTGCTGAGTTCGCGGCGGCTTGCCTGGGCACCATAGTGAGCTCAGGGCCAGCCTGAACTACAAAGCGAGACCCTGTCTCAAAAAGCAAAAAAAAAAAAAAAAAAAAAAAGAAAGGTGTTGAAATGTTCCACTACAATTGTGTATTTATTCTTTTTGCCCTGAACTTTTGGTATTTTTCTTCATGTGTGCTGAAAGTCTGGTATTAGGTACAGAAACATTAGAATTATTGTATTCTTTTGATGTATTAACTCATTTATAATTTTGAAATTACCTTCTTTATCCCTGGTAATATTCTTTACACTGAAATTTACTTTATTTGTTACTAATATAATCACTTTTTGGCTAATATTAGCATGGTATTTCTTATTTTTTCTTTTGATCAATTTCTTTTTTTATATTTAAAGTGAAATTCTCACACCTGGAGACCTAGCTTAGTAATAGAGTACTTGCCTAGCATGTGCAAGCCCATGGCTTTAAGCTGCAGCACTAAATTAATTAATTAATTAAATAGGCTTCTTATAGGCAGCCTACTCTTCATTTTTAGAAATCTGACATGCTCTGCCTTTTAATTGGTGTTTATATTTATTCACATTCTTTCCATTCCTGAAGCTTTTTGTTCCTTTACGTAGAATCACTTTTTCATATGTTTCATTGGGCTTCCTTTAATATTTCTTGTACTGTGGGTTTACTGAAGATTATTTCAGCTTTGGTATGTCTGAAAAACTATTTGGCCTTTGTTTTTGAAATAGATGTTGGTTGATGGGGCCAAGAATTTAGCTCATTGCCCTGCACCTCCCTCAAAAGTGCAAGGTTCCCCCAAGAAAAAAACAAAAAGTAACTGGCACAACAGGTGCATACAACTGTGCCAGACTCTACACCTCACCAGGTGCAGTGACACATGCCTGCAATCCCAGCAGTTGGGAAGCAGAGGCAGGAAGATCACTGCAAGTTCGAGGCTAGCCTGGGGTACATAGTGAATTAGGGGCCAGCCTGAAATACAGTGAGACCCTGTCTCGAGAACAGAAAGAAAAAAAAGAAATATATGTTGGTTGGTTATAAAATTTGGGGATATTCCCAGTATCTAAAATACTGCTTCCATGTTTTCTAACTTGCATTGCTTCCAGTGAGAAATCCGCTGTTATCTTTCTCCTTGTTCCTCTGTGTGTGATATGTCTCTTTTCCTCAGACTGCTTTTAAGTTTTTTGCCTGGGTGCTCATTTTTGATCAATTTACTTATGCTGTGCATTGTACTTTGATCCCTCTCCCACCTCTTCTGTCTCTTCACCAGCAAAGTCCAGGTCCTCTATGGTGGGACAGACCTCTTTGATTATGAGGTACGTAGGACTTTCAACAATGACATGCTCTTGGCCTTCATCAGTAGCAGCTGCATCGCCGCCCTCGTCTACATCCTCACTTCCTGCTCAGGTAGGGTCCCTTGAGGCCCACGTGGAGCCAGCCCTCTTCTCTCCTGCCAGTCTGGCCAAAGCCTGCATTGTCAATAATGCCAGGATAGCTGGGCATGGTGGCTCACAGCTGTAATCCCAGAACTCGGGAGGGAGAGGCAGGAGGATTGCTGAGTTCAAGGCTTGCCTGGGCTACATAGTGAGCTCAGGGCCAGCTGAGCTATAAAGAGAGACCCTGTCTCAAGAAAAAAAAGAAGAAGAAGAAAAAGAATGCCAGGATAACCTTGAATGGAGCTTGATGGAGCCCAGGGAAGCAGGGATTGTTCAACAATCACTTTACAATTCTAGGCAGACAGTAGTGGTCCAGAGGCATATTGGGTGATTCTTGAGAGCCACACTCCAAAACCTGTCTTTGGTCCTTTTTTTCCCATGGCTAACCTTGTATTGGTGAGCTGGGCTCTGTTGTAGATTAGTCCTCAGCCTATTTATATTCCAAGTCAGCTGCCCTTGGCCTCCAATTTACTTTCTACCTCTCCCTCCCTGTGGGTGCTATCAGCTTCTTGCTGATTTCTGCATGTGCTTGCCACACTCTGTTGCCCAAGTGAACACAAGATGGTAATGCCTTTAAAATGGAAAAGCTATGCAGTCATCCTTACAGCAAACATTGATTGGATACCAGCCATGTACCCAGGGCTATAAGGCAAGAGGATCCAGCAGTGAACCTAGCCCAGTTCACACCCTTTGGAGCTGCAGGCCCCCTTGGGGACAAATACTACATAAGGTCATAGCTTGTGCTCATAGTAAATGTCAGTTCACAGAGGTGAGGTTCTGTGTGACCTACACAGAAATGGCTTCACATGCCACTCGGACTTCCTGCTTGGGCCCTTCTTTGGACATGAAAAGCTGAGATTTGCCCCGCACCTCTGCCAGAGGGTGCCCAGGCAGCTCAGGGGCACTGAAGAGGTCTATGTTCTGCATAAGTCAACCCCGCTTCAGGCCCTGTAATTCTTTCTTGCCCAGTGTTCCTGTCCTTCTTTGGGATTGCCAGTATTGGCCTCAGCTGCCTGGTGGCGCTCTTCCTGTACCACGTGGTCTTTGGCATCCAGTACTTGGGCATCCTCAACGGGGTGGCCGCCTTCGTGATAGTGGGCATCGGTGAGTCGCCTCCAGGTGTCAGAGCGCCAAGGCAGTTCAGAGTGAACCCCGTTGGAGCATGAGTGGTGGGCGGGTGTTTTGCATGTGGTGGGCAGAAAAAGCTGGAAGGGAGGAGGGTGACGGGCAGGAGGGAAGGAGAAGCAGACGCTGGGCAGGAGGCTGAGATCTGGGGAAGGGTGGCGCCGGTCTGGCAAGTCTGTCCCACTGTGAGCTGAGCAGTTGGCTCTCCTGGTACCTGACTTCCGGTCCTTGCGCAGGCGTGGATGATGTCTTCGTGTTCATCAACACCTACCGCCAGGCCGCGCACCTGGAGGACCCTCAGCTGCGCATGGCCCACACCATCCAGACAGCCGGCAAGGCCACTTTCTTCACCTCCCTGACCACAGCCGCTGCCTACGCTGCCAACGTCTTCTCCCAGGTGGGAGCCACCCCCATCCCACCCCACGCTGCTCCCTGACACCCTGGTCCACATCCTGCTGCCCACCCTGCTGTGCCTGCCAGGTGCCTGCTGTGCCTCCTCGGAACCCATTTTGTTACCATCACTTTCGCTTCTCCTCGCAACTGATGACATTAATGTAACTCCTACCACTGGCACTGGATAGTTTCCAAATCTTCGCATTTAACCTTTACTCCCCAGGCTTTTATTATACCATCCAAGAGAGGCAAAGTGACTCCCTGGAGGTCACACGGCTGGTAGGTGGGGGTCTGGCCAGGTCTCCTGACCTTGAGTTGTCTCCCCTCACGCTGCTGTCCTCTCCCTGCCCCACACGCCTTCTTGCTGAGTTTGGGCTGGGTCCATGGTACTGAAAGAACCTGAAACACAGAGGGTCAGCCCATGTCTCCGAGGACTCCATGACCTGAGCCCAGCAGCCCACCCAGAGCCACCTAGAAACCCCTGGGTGCCTTTGATCACCTCAAAGCACCCTCTCCCCGTCCTGGAGAACCGCATTCCAGAAAACAGGCAGCACTGGCTCTGGTCCTGCTGTGTGACTTTGGGCAGGTTGCTTAACCCCTCTGGTCTCACTTTCCTCATATGTGAATTATTCTGGGAGTGACACGAGAAGGTGGTAGTGAAGTTGTTTCACAATGAGTGCAAGCTTATCTGCCTGTTGGTTCCATTTTCTCCCCTCTGGCACATCCCCAGGCAGGCCTGTGTGGCCCCATTTTCCCTCCCTTCAGTCACATGGAGCCACCCTCTCCCATCCCCCACAGATGCACCTGGTTGCCCTGGTCCCGTTCATTTCAAATGACACCTGTGAGCGCCCTGTTGTGGCCCAGGGGCTGCAGGCAGCAGAGATGGAGAAGGCGCACCTTCTCCTACAGTGCCTGCAGCTTCTGGTGGTACCCTGGGCCCATGCTGGCACCTGGCGGCCCAGCCTCGAGCAGCCTGGGGTCCGGAGCACCCCCTGAAAGAGGGACACTGGCCTGACCAGCCCCTCCCCACCAGATCCCCGCCGTGCACGACTTTGGCCTCTTCATGTCTCTCATCGTGTCCTGCTGCTGGCTGGCCGTGCTCTTCACCATGCCCGCCGCCCTGGGCCTCTGGAGCCTCTACCTGGCCCCGCTGGAGGGCTCCTGCCAGGCCAGGTGAGCTGGGCCCTGCTCCTCAGGAAAGCGGGTGGCTTGCTCAAGGTTGCCTACTTAGTAGATAACAGAGCTGGATTGACCTGGGAATACCTGGCACCCTTGGCTTCGTCCTGGTGGAGATGAGATGCCCATCTCCCAGGCAGCCTTCAGACTCAGCTGGCCTCTGCAGGGGTGCCTGGGCCCAGAGTTGCTGCCGGTGGCCCAGGGAGGTGGCCTGGAAGGGGGGCTTGAGGGCCCACCTGGGGCTGGGAGGGCTGAGGGTAGGGCTCGGGCCAAGCAGCAGGGCACACAGAGCCCCTATTCAGCACAGCTTGGGGGGTCCACGTGGACATCCACCTGACCGCAGTGAGCCAGGTGGGCTGGAGGGAGACGAGGACCCACCGGAGCTCAGAGCTGGGCCTGCAGTACACTACTCAGAGCCGCCATGTACAGTGGTACAGGTTGGGCCCTGCGCAAGGCTGCCCTGGCCTGCTCCGTTCAGAGTGGCTGTTTCTGTAAATCCTGTGACACAAAAGCAGAGTGTCTTGGGAGAAGAGCGCTTTTCATGCTCTCCGCAGAGGCCCCGCCTGGGCTCACCCTCCCGAGGGCCTGGGACGCAGCGGTTGTGGGACCTAAGGAGGAACTGTGGCCTGTCGCTTCCCTTTTCTGCAGAGGGAGTTTCATTCAGAGGCTGTTTTTCTTATACTAGACCTGCAAGCGACTCCTCAGTCCCCTGTGTGCCCAACCCTCAGCCTCACTCCTGTCCCCTCTTCTCTCTGCAGCTGCCACCAGAAGTGTGGCCGCAAAAGCTCCTTGCACTTCCCTGGGGATGTATTTGCCACCCCTGAGCGGGCTGGGCACAGCCCTGCGCAGGGCCCCATACCCTACCTGGACGACGACATCCCCTTGCTGGATGTGGACGAGGAGCCAGGTGAGAGCTGGCGAGGACCCGCCCTGGCCCTGTGCTGCCAGAGGGTGAGAGTGGGCAGCTGTGGGGACCTCTACCCTACCAGGGGGCCTCTCTGGAGAGGGTACGGAGCTCTGAGCAGTTACTGTTCTGTTCCTGCAGTGTCACTGGAGCTGGGAGATGTGTCCCTCGTGTCTGTGCCCCCCGTGGGCCTGCAGCCAGCCCCCGACACAGACCGCCGGGGCCAGCTCCTCGGGCAGCTGCAGGAGCTGCTCCATCACTGGGTCCTGTGGTCGGCAGTCAAGAGCCGCTGGGTCATCGTGGGTGAGTGGCTGCCTGCGGCCGTCTGGACAGCCCCATCCCCTTCCTACAGCTCCACTCCAGGGCAGGAGCGGAGCTCGTGGAGTGCTAGTGCTGGACCCTGGAAACCAGCTCGGCAGATTTGAGTCTCGCGCTGTCAGGGCTTGTATGACCGCGCTGAGGCCAGCCTGATGCTGCATTTCCTGTTCTGCAGCAGAGGACAGGAGCACCGTTGCGGGGCTGTGGTGGAGCTGGAGGGAGAGTTCCCTTAGCATGCGGGACCCGTGGGTAGTGCGGAAGCCGCATCTGTGGAGGTCTTAGCCCAGTGCTCCGCAAGCGGACTGTGCCAGCGTCGTCCCTGGGAGTGTGGTCAGGGAACGCCCCGGCTCTTCGTGAGCTGCTGTGTGCTGGAGATGCTGACTGATCCCAGTCCAGGAAGAGGAGGAGGAGGCCGAGGACAAAGTCCGGCCCTAAGGACCCGTCCTCCTCCGGTACTCCCCTCAGCAGGGCCAATCCTTTGAACACAGGTGCTTTGGTGGCCACTTAGGATCCGAGCCATGGCAGTCAGCTTGTAGCTTATAGTCAGAAACAGGTGACCTCGTGTGACAGCCACCTGTCCCTCATGAGCGCTGCCTGCCAGGCACACACACACCCTTTGCCCACTCCCCTGGCATCCTTTCCCCTGGACTGGGCAGGCTGGCCGGTGTGGATCATCCCTGGTCCCCAGCGTAGCATCCTCCCCTGCAGGGCTCTTCGTGTCCACCCTCATCCTGTCCCTGGTCTTCGCCAGCCGGCTCCGCCCCGCCAGCCGGGCACCACTGCTCTTCCGGCCCGATACTAACATCCAGGTGCTGCTGGACCTCAAGTACAACTTGAGCGCCGAGGGCATCTCCTGCATCACCTGCTCAGGTGAGGGCCTCGCAGGCAGTGCTCCCAATCACTGAGTGACCTCAGGCCTCTGTGTCCCCACATTCCATGAAACAAATGCCCCCAGGTTCCTGCTGGCCTCTGGTCAGGGGAAATGGGCAGAAGAGACCAGCTTCCAGTGCTAGTGACAGGCCATTGTGATAGGTTGGGTCATGGTGGAGGACAACAGGGTGGGCACGACATCAGAGGACTTCCTGGCAGAGGCGACCTCTGCACCCAGGCTGGAAGAACAGGGAGTTATGGGGGCAGTTGGCCATACTACGGGGAAAGGAGAGCCTGGGAAGGGGGCAGAGCGTGCCCTGAAGAAGAAGAAGACCACATCTGAGCAGGCACAGCCACAGCCAAGGCTGGCCAGGAAGGCTAACGTGAGGGGTCTGGACCTCATTCTAGTTGTCCCTGAGATCATGAGGGGCTCAAGCATAGAGGGACTGTGGGGGGATCCCCAGGGCTTGTGCGGAGGGGGAACTGGAGAGGCAGGGTGCACACTGGCCAGGAGGCTGAGGGCAGGGCACATAGTGAGCCACGGCCAGCAAGGCGACAGTGGTGGTGTGGGGGTCAAGAGGTTTTCAGGGCAATCTGCTTCCCATAGGGTGAGGCATGCGGGTGTCAGGACAAGAAGGGGAAGCACGGAGGGTCCTGATCTCTGAGCAGTCTGGACCAACTGTCACCTTGCAGACTGGAGCCCAGTGTCATGGCGTGACGCTGTGCGTGATGCCCCTGTCTGTGGCGAGGAGCCGCCCTCCTCGCCGTGATCAGGGTGGCGTTCCCATATCCTGACCTCCCCTCTGCCGTGCGATAGCCCAGTGTGTGACAGATGAGTGCAGCCCAGAGAGACGCCCAGGGGCCTTGGAATTGGGGGCAGCCAGGCCCTGTGCCAGTCCCTGGACCCTGTCTGGGCACAGAACCACCCTGTCCTTGCCTCTCCCCGGGCCACCTGCCTGCCCTCTGTCTGACTCCCAAGTCACGGGGGAGTGAGCTCCTGGACGGCACCTGGCAGAGGCCTGGGCCCCGGGGAGCCCTTGGGATGGCCGCAGAAGGGCTTTGGCTTCAACGGGGCTGCCTCGGCCACGGGCCTACCCACCACCCTCACCTGCTGCAGTGAGGGGCTTGACAGCGATGAGCTCCCAGCCTGCTCTGGGGGCTGATGCTTCTAACACGGAAAACGTCTCTCACTTAAAACACAAAAGCCAAATCCATGCACTCAGGCAGAGCAGGCCATCTCCACCACCTCTGCGGCTGAGGGCCTGTTCTGCTGCTGAGGGCCAGGGAGCAGAGTTTCTCCTGCAGCTGACTCAGGGCCAAGTGCAGGAGGGGGGCTTCCTGTCTGTTCTTCTCCCCCTGGGAGGTGCGGCCTCATTCCCACCTGACAGGGAGAGGGAGACAGAGGGACAGGTGGGGTGCACCCCCCAGGTCTCCCTCAGTGTAGGCCTGGCCCAGAGGGCAAAATCCACTCTTCCGTGTCTCTGTCAGTTCAGCCAAGACCCTTTCAGTCCCCGACGCCAACCCCTCCGGTCCCCACTCCACCCTTGGCCCCCAGGCCTGGCCAGGGAAGCTTGCTGCCCATGACACAGTGGGGGACAGGTCTGTTCCAGGAGAAGCCTCACAGCCTGCAGAACAACATCCGGACATCACTGGAGAAAAGGAAGCGAGGCTCGGGGGCTTCCTGGGCCAGCCAACCTGAGGCCGCCCCACATGGTGAGTGCCTGGCGCAGGGAGTGAGGGCCTGGGGACAGGGAGGGTATGAAGTCCATCTTGGCTCAACTGCAGGCTCGAGCGCCTGTGTTGCTGGACCACTGAGGGCTGGGTGTGTGGGGTTGGGGTCCACTCTCATCCCAGCAGCACCCCCATGCCTGATCCCTGGGCTTCCCACGTGGCTCAGCCTGGCCTGCAGTACCCAGGAACGTTCCATGGTCACTAAAGCCATCCCAAGTGTCTGGCGCACCCTGAGCCTTTCTGAGGTCATAGTCAGGACAGAGAGCTGCTGCAAGACTAAACAGCGTGGGCAGTCAAGAGGCCTTTTCGCCCTGCAGCATTGTCACCAGCACACTGCCCCACGATCACGGTCATTACCAGCATCAGCCCCACTGCTCACACTGTGGTCCCCACCTGTGCCCGTTACCCATGCCACCCCTGCCTCTGGCATGGCTGAGCCGGTCCGGTCAGAGGCCAGCCCACACTGGGCTCCACTCGCTAGTCCACGGGCCATCCAGGTGACTGCCCGCTCCTCTCTTTGTCCCAGACTCTGTGGGCACTGTGTACATCTCCAAGGTGAAGAGTAAAGGCCACCCTGCTGTCTACAGGCTATCCCTCAACGCCAGCGTGCCTGCCCCCTGGCGGGCTGTGTCCCCCGGGGACGGAGAGGTGCCCTCCTTCCAGGTGAGCCTGGGCTGCTACGAAGTGAGCAACGGCCACCACTGGGGAAGGGACCTCGGTGCCACATGGTGGGCATGGTCCATGTTGGGGGGAGCAACCGACTGTACCCAGCCTCTTTGGCACCAGGGACTGGCTTAGTAGAAAACAATTTTTCCATGGAGCAGGCAGTGGCAGGATGCTTCTTGGTGGCTCACGCGCATGACATTTATTGTGAACTTTATTTCTGTTATGATCACATTAGATCCTCGTAAGGAGGGTGTGGCCACAACCCTCACATGTGCAGTGCAAGCAGGGTCTGTGCTTTGATGAGCATCTCGTGCCCCATTGGTCTTAGAAGAAGCAGAGTTGGGGTGGTAGTGCCAGCTAACCACTCTGCCGGGATCCTGACCAGTCTGTGGCTGGGCTTGAGGACCCCTGTCCTTGAGGATGGCGCTCCAGCAGATGAGGACTCCCGTCCATCAGCCTGGCCTGGGTTGGAGTCCTGGCTCTGCCTTGCATGACTGCTGTGTCTTTGGGCAGATCACCTCATCTCTCTGAGCCTCCGTTTCCAAATCTGGGAAATGGGGATACAAACGGTGGCAACTGGGCTTGGTGGAGGTATGAGCGAGGCCCACGCTGTGCACACGGGACACAGCACACGGCCAGTGGGGGGTAGCCATTAGCGCATCTTCGTGTCTCAGCAGCAGCTGCAGCACCCTCAGGAGTCTCCCGGGCCAGTCCAGGCTCCTTCTTCTCTGCACAGGGATCCTGTGCTCCTTGAACATGTCACACTCCCAGGGGAATGCCACACATTTCCCCCACTGGCTCGAGGTCTGTGTTCCCCTTGCTGTTCCCAGCTGGCCTTCTCTGTCCTGACCTCTGCCCAAGTCTCCTACAGCACCATGTGCAGCTGAGTCCTCCCCAGTGGTGGCACGGATGTCACCTCTCCTACTGCCCTGTCACACCCAGCCTTCCTTCTTTGTCCTCAACTCTTCCCTGCCATCGATCCTCCAATCGCCCTCACTGTCCAAATCCAGCCCTGGCCAGAATCAGACTGGGTCCCTGCCCACCCTGAATGCCAGCTCTGTGATGATGGGCACCTGCCCCTCCCACTTACCACCTGCCCTCAGAGCCTGGCACCTGCCCTGGCGCAGAGTTGAACACTTGGTGACGGATGAAATGAGGCTCAGCGGGAGGAAAGGATTTGCCCAGTTTTCAGGCTCAAATCCAGGGCCCCTGAGCCTCTGCCCACAGCGCGGTCCCCACCAGGGCTGGGCAGGGTGGGCCGTGCATGGAGGGAGGGGACGGACCTGAGGCCGGGCCGGCTGAGGCAGCCTCCCCGAGTTACGTGTCTTGTCTCTGTCGATCCACTGCTTAGGTGTATAGAGCGCCTTTTGGTGACTTCACCAAGAAGCTGACCGCTTGTATGTCTACAGTAGGGCTGCTTCAGGCCGCGAGCCCCTCCCGCAAGTGGATGGTGACGACCTTGGCCTGTGACGCCAAGCGGGGCTGGAAGTTTGACTTCAGCTTTTACGTGGCCACCAAGGAGCAGCAGCACACCCGGTAACAGCTTCGCAGAAACAAATGAGCCCTCTCTCTCTCCCCCTCTCCTTTCTCTCTCTCTCTCCTTTCTCTCTCTCCCTCTTCCTCCATTTCTCTCTCTCCCTCTCCCTCTGTCTGTCTGTCTGTCTGTCTCTCTCTCTCTCTCATGAGAAATGGCACCTGGCACTTCAGGAAACTGCTATCCATTTCTGCATACCCCTTCAGATGTCTCCGGGCCCAGCTGGGGCTGGGACACTGGCAAAGACAGCCCACTCCACTGGTGTCCCCAGCGACTTCACAGGGCTCGTGGTGACTGTGTCACTGCTCTGTTCTCAGGGTTTCAATCCAGGGCCTTTTTGTTTGCTGTCCCCTCGGCCCAGGAGGCTCCCGCAGCTTCTGTGTGGTTGACCTTGAGATTCAGGCGTCCCCTCCTGGGAGCGGCTGTCCTTGGGTGGACCTCCACACCCCACCCAGTCACCTGCCCAGTCTTTCCACATGTCATCCATCTGCAGGAGCAGTCCCATCCTGCAAGGGACAGTGGCAGGTTTGCCCCGCTGTGTCCCCAGCACCTGGCTCGGGGCCTGGCATGCAGCAGGTGCTCAGTAAACAGCTGGAAGACGGAAGTGAATTCTTCCAGCACTTCCTCCTAGTTCTGACCCACAAACTACAGGTGTAGTTTCCTGCGGGAAGTGACAATGCCCTGCCTGGGGCCTAAGCCAATAATCAAAGGCCCTGAGACAATGTTCTCTGTCTCTGGGGTCTCCAGGGCCCCGGGGCACTCCCATCTCAGATGCCATCCCCCAGGCATTGAGCAAGGTCCTGAGTCTGCAGATCCAGGGCTCTTTTCACTGGCTCTGTGTGGGGCTGGGGCACAGGGATGAGCCCGACATTTGCAGCTGCTGTCCAGGGAATGCTCACAGGACACAGGCAACTAACAGTTGAACAGCAGTGAACACAGGGAGAAACCCTGGTCCACGTGGAGACACATGGGAACCACAGTTTCTGAAGGGACCGGCTCAGGCCGGCAGGGTCCCACCCACGGCTGAACAGGTGGGGCAGAGGGTGCAGCTTGCCATCAGGGTGGCTGAGGCGGCACGCCTGCGTCCCTTCTGGCCCTCTGCCTGTCATGTCCAGAGCCCAAGGCTGGGTTGGCTCTGCACACACACAGTCGCGAGGAACCAGGCTACCTGGGTGAGCATGAAGTGCTCTAGAAAGAGCTCTGAGCTCCATCAAGTCCGATGCTCAGGAGGCTGCTCCCATGGACCCCTGCTTAAGTCAGCTCCTAATGGAGGTGGGGCTGGGCCTGCACCCCTGTGCCCCAGGAGGACATCTGAGTGCTTTGGCTCCCTCTCCCCTCATGGGGAGTGGGGCTAGACAGTCTGGAGACCCTGGCTGTGTGCACAGCCTCAGCCCCCGCCTCCCTTGCCTCCACAGGAAGCTGTTCTTTGCCCAGTCCCACAAACCCCCCTTCCATGGGCGTGTGTGCACAGCGCCCCCTGGATGTCTGCTCAGCTCCAGTCCCGATGGGCCTACTAAAGGCTCCTTCTATGTGCCCAGTGAGAGAGGTACTATGGGCTGCTCCTGGGGGTTGAGGGCCTGGGGACCTGGGACCTGGGCCTGGCCTCCTTACAGCCCTGTTCCCTCTGCAGTGGCCAAGGCCCGCCTCTCCGCCACGTTTGGCTTCAACCCCTGCGTGAACACGGGCTGCGGGAAGCCAGCGGTGCGGCCGCTGGTGGACACCGGGGCCATGGTCTTCGTGGTCTTTGGCATTATTGGCATCAACCGCACCCAACAGGTGGACAATCATGTCATCAGAGACCCGGTATGTGGGCCACCAGCCCCAGCCTCTCCCATCCCACTGGCTCCTTCAGCCCAGACAGGACACTGGGAAATATACTCCCACGGAGAGCTGAGCAGGGCTGCCTAGGAGTCACTGGGAATCGGGATGTATTTGGCACCCGAGGAGCTGGGTTAGAGATGAGGGGCACACAGGGAAGATCCCTGCCATTTCTTGTGCCTGGAGAGTGCAGCGTTGCCCAGCCCCCTCCTGGCCTCAGTGGCGCTTCCCACTTCCTGATGTCCCATCCTTCCATGCCTGATCCATTACTGGGAAAGCATGAGTTAAACCACGCTGAAGCTTTGTGGTAGGAGGGCCTGGAGGATGTAGCAGTCACAGTCGAGCCAGGGGCACAGGATTGCTGCTGTGGCCGAGGTCAGGGGCAGGGTAGGGCGAGGAGGTCATCCATTCAGTCTGGATGGAGTCTGTCCATGCATGGAGTGGGCACCAGGCCAGGTGGTAAGGGGAAGATGCTGCTGGCCAGGAAGGCTGTAGGTGGCTACGAGCAGTGAAGAGGAAGAGGTGCTGGAGGGCCTAGCAGAACAAGATTGCCAAGGCCAGCGCTGACAGTGCTGAGGGCTGTGGCGGGACGTTGAGGGTGGCAGCAGGCGGCTGCTCAAGGCTGAGACCCAGGGCTGGGTGGTGGAGGTGGAGCCAGGATGAGCCCCGTCTCACTGAGGGCCCGGGCTGTCTGTCTCTCCTTGGGAAAGGGCAGTGTCATCTACGATAGCAGCTTTGACCTCTTCAAAGAAATTGGGCACCTGTGCCGTCTCTGTAAGGCCATCGCGGACAACTCAGAGCTGGTGAAGCCGGGCGGGGCCCAGTGCCTGCCCTCAGGTACCCAGAGGGAGGCCTCAAGGCCAGGCATGGGGCACAGCCTGCAGAGAGGGTTCCACAGTCGGGGCTGGGGCTGAGGGCCTGAGACATACCCTGGCTGAGGTCAGACCGGGGCTGTCCCTGAAAGGGCCTCAAATGTCACTGCCCACCCAATGGCAAGTTTGCCAATAGTTACAGGCACTTTGCACACCTGGGTGGCGGTTGTGACGGGGGACAGGCCACCCCACCTCCTCCTCACCTGCGCCCCTCCTTCATCCCCAAAGGCTACAGCATCTCCACCTTCCTGCGGATGCTGCACCCTGAGTGCAAGGAGCTGCCTGAGCCCAACCTGCTGCCGGGGCAGCTGTCCCACGGGGCAGTGGGCGTCAAGGAGGGTCGCGTGCAGTGGATTTCCATGGCCTTCGAATCAGTGAGCTTGAGTGCCCCACTGTCTTGAGCCCGTGTCCCTCAGTCACCCCACATCTGAGAGAGGACTGAGGACTTTGCCCATGGTCACAAGGTCAACAGCGAGTGTCAGATCAGCCCTCATGGCAGAGCTCTACCCTTCCTGCCCCAGGCTGCTGCTCTGCCCACACTGCCCAAGTTTATGTCAAGCTATAGGCTGCTGGGACCCTGGGACAGTGCCCTTCATCACTGTGAGGTCAAGGTCAAGGCCACAGATGTGATGGGCCTCACCCAAGAGGCCAGGGGAGAGGAGAGGTGGTTGACATGAGAACAGCCATTTGCATGTCTCCTACCTCTTCTCTCACTCCTGGACACTGAGCTCTGTCCATGGGCGTGCGTGGACACACAACACACATGTGCACACACACACATACACTTCTCCAATGTGGGCTTTGTGCTTTACTCTTTGAGACTTGGCAAGGCTGTCCCTGCTGCCTCCATGCGGAGACCCCACTCCAGTCCTCTGACCTGGGGTGCTCAGTGTCCGTCCCCTGAGGCCCAACTTCCTCACCTGCAGCATGGGGCTAAAGCCCGCTCTCCATGGCCACAGGAAATAACAGGGAAAGCTCTAGGGGTAAGAAAAGTAATGGCCAGAGACCAGTGGCAGACAGTGCCTCTTCTGTAGCCCTTTCTCTTCCTGACTGTGGGAAACATCCAGTCACCAGCAGAAAGGACCCCAGAGACACTTGCACCCTCTTGAGTGCCCTGGCTAATGCAGAGGCTAGAACAGACCCCCAGACAGGCTTTTCTGTGTAGTTCTTCGTTCATTTACTGTGGTAAAACATGGGCTAGAGAACCTACCAATTTAGCCAGTTTTTAACACAGTTCAGTGGTGTAAAGAGGGGCATCGCCACCCACTGTAGATCTCAAACTGTCCTGCTAAACACCAACTATCCCCGACCCTCCTCCCAGCCCCAGCACCCCATTCCACTCTCTCTGCTCACTCTAAATATTTTATGTGAGCAGAACATTGCACATTTGTCCTTTTCATCAGCGTCAAGTCCCCAAGGCTGGCTGAAGTCCCCAAGGCTGGCTCACCCCAGGTAGCTCCGGCAGGACTTACTTCCTTTTTTCAGGCTGAGACTCTGGACAGTTTGAGAGAGGATGCCTCTGCTCAGGGCATTCAGGACAGGGCATTCACCTGCAGGCTGACCCTGCAACGTTCTCACTCATGCACACACACACACACACACACACACACACACACACACACACACATTGGAGGCTGGCTTATGCAAGGGCAGAGCTTTGCAGGTAGGAAGTGCAGGGGCTTCTGGGAGCCAAAGTGCTCAGTTGGGAAAGACCAGGAGCCCAAGACAGATTTATGTGCTGTGTCTAGAGGCCAGAGCAGCTCGCTGGGACTGGATTGTCGCTCACCCCCATGATCCACGGGCTCCACAGGGCCCACAGCATGGGGAGGGCGAGCAGGCCACAGCCCTGCCATCTCACCAGCCCTGTCCCTGCAGACCACGTACAAGGGCAAGTCCTCCTTCCAGACCTACTCGGACTACCTGCGCTGGGAGAGCTTCCTCCGGCAGCAGCTGCAAGCCTTCCCAGAGGGCTCAGCCCTACGCCGTGGCTTCCAGACCTGCGAGCACTGGAAGCAGATCTTTATGGAGATCATAGGTGAGCAGGGCTCTGGGCAGCTGTGCCCACACTGCCCGGATTTATGTCAAGCTGTAGACTGCTGGGACCCTGGGACAGTGCCCTTCATCACTGTGAGGTCAAGGTCAAGGCCACAGACATGGTGGGCCTCACCCGGAGGCAGGGGTGGCCTCCCAGAGTCACACTAGCCAAGGGCCCTGGGGAAATGTGGACCATTCCTGCTTGGAGGCTTTAGGCCCCACCACTTGGTCTTAAACTTGGCCACTTGAAAGTAACAGTTGCGCCCGTGGGTAGCTGCTGTTACAAGCCCTTTCGAGGTGCCAGGCCCTGTGTTAGCTCTTGAACTTCAAATAAACCCCGCACGTGGGTGAGAGGAGCACACCTGGCCGTGACTGCCGGCCAGTGAGCCCTGAAGCCTCCAGGCCAGGGGTCAGGGGTCACTGGATCTCCATACCACAGTCCCTAAGCCCCTTCTCCTCTCCCAGGGGTGCAGAGCGCCCTCTACGGCCTGGTCCTCTCCCTGCTCATCTGCGTGGCCGCGGTGGCCGTGTTCACCACTCACGTCTTGCTCCTGCTGCCTGTGCTCCTGAGCATCCTGGGTAGGTGGGGGAGGGGTGGTGGGCTGGGCTGGGACAAGACAGGCAGGTCAGCAAGAGGACTTTCTGGGTGCCATCAGTGACAGAGGCTTTGGAATGTCTACCCCAGGGGGCCAGGTGTCCCTCTAGAATGGTGTTCACTTCGGTACTGCAATTGTCCCCTTCCTCCAGCCCAGGCTCTCACCCTTCCTGTCTCCCACGATGGAGACTTAGCTGCAGATGTCCCCAGGCCCCAGGGGCACTGCAGAGCCATGTGGGAAGGCTGGTCCCAGCCACCCCCACCCCCACACTGCCCCTGCAGGCATCGTCTGCCTGGTGGTGACCATCATGTACTGGAGCGGCTGGGAGATGGGCGCTGTGGAAGCCATCTCCCTGTCCATCCTGGTCGGCTCCTCTGTGGACTACTGCGTGCACCTTGTGGAGGGCTACCTGCTGGCTGGGGAGAACCTGCCCCCGCACCAGGCCGAGGTGAGCACGCTCCTGCCTCCCAAGACAGCTGTGTCCCCTCCCAGTGCTGGCTGCTCAGCCCTGGGACTCTCAAGACCCCATTGCAGCCAGAGGGGACTGTGGGGCCCCAGGCAGGTCCATGTTCCCGGCCTCTGTCTTGCCAGTGAGGAGTGAGGGGATGTACCAGACACACAGGGAGCATGGGCCTGCCTGCCGTCCCGGCTGGACCCTGTGGCACAGATCCCTGTGGCTCTCTCTGGCTCACGTACTCAGAGCCAAAACCAGCTATGGACCTGGTGAAGTTGTTTGTAGATTTGCTTTTTTCCTACTTTGGCATCAAAACATTCATAAATGTGTAAAAATTAAGTCAGTAATACATTTATTTGCTTTTACCCAAAGAATAAAATAGAGCCAAGAGTAGTGTCACACGCCTATAATCCTAGCTACTGGGAGGCTGAGGCAGGAGGATCAGATTTAAGGCCAGTCTGGGCAATTTAGTGAGACTCTGTCTCAAAATATAAAACGGGCTGGGGGTGCACTTAGTGGCAGAATGTTTGCCTAGCATGCATGAGTGCCTGGATTCAAGCTTCAATACCACTAAAAGAAAAAGTTTCAATGAAGACCCCCATTTCTTCAGATGCTTCAGCAGGCAGCAGCGCTAGCCAGACATGCACCCTGCAGAGCAAGAATTGGGGTGCGGCAAAGCTGGGGTGGAGCAGAACTGGCCTGGGATGGGACAGGAGGGTCCCCGCGGGCTGGGGACTCAGTGCCCACTCTCCCTGCCCTAGGACCCCTGTGCGCAGCGCCAGTGGCGGACCCTGGAGGCCGTGAGGCACGTGGGTGTGGCCATCGTGTCCAGTGCCCTCACCACCGTCATCGCCACCGTGCCGCTCTTCTTCTGCGTCATCGCCCCGTTCGCCAAGTTCGGCAAGATCGTGGCACTCAACACGGCCGTGTCCATCCTCTACACGCTCACCGTCAGCACTGCCCTGCTGGGCGTCATGGCCCCCAGCTCCTTCACCCGGACCAGGACTTCCTTCCTCAAGGCCCTGGGCGCAGTGCTGCTGGCAGGGGCCCTGGGGCTGGGCGCCTGCGTCGCACTCCTACACAGTGGCTATAGGATCCCCCTGCCCAGCGGGGCAGCCCTATAGCCCAGCCAGGTCCTGATTTGTGTACCTCAGCCTGGAGGGTGGGGACTGGTCCATCCCGGAGGCTCTTATACCCAGTACATCCATTCCCAGTCTGGTCACACTGGAGCACATGTAGCGGTCTTCACAGCCAGAGCCCAGTGTGGGCCTGAAGCCAGCTGCCGCCACACCCAGCCAGGCCATAGCAGCCTTCCTATGCCCAGTCACCGTGGGGGCAGTTGATCGCCGTGGAGCTCTCCCCTCACCTGACTGAGTACTCAAAGCCTTCTGGGGTTGGGGTTCAGGTGACCCATTCTACAGATGTGGAAACTGAGGCATCGGGGCAGAGTGACTGTCCTGGGGCTGAGTCAGCACAGAGCCAGCAGCGCCCCAAGTCTGAACCTCCCGGGGACCTCACAGTCCTGCTCCTCATCCCCTCATTGTTACACGGCCCACACTGGATGACACCTCCATCTTCCCCAGGCCTTTCGCTGCAGAGAAGTGAGGACAGACGGGCCGGCCTGGGGTAGTGCATGTCCCAGCCCTGGGCCCTCCTGGGGTACAGGCTCCAGCATGACCTTCCCCAGAGGCCCAAGCCAGTCTTCCCTGACACGGCCCAAGGTGGGTGTTTGGGGCAGCCCTGTGGGGAGCTGTCTGGGCCTGCCGCCTGCTCGAAGCAGATGGTTCCTGTTAAAGTGAAATGGAACTGCCGACTGCGTTGTTAACATGAGCATTTGAAGCACTGCCGGCTCCGTCCCATTCTTCACAGTGAAAGGGCTGGTGCCTGCCGCAGCCCAGCCAGAGCCTGGTATGGAGCATGGAAGGGAGGATGTCCAGCCCTGTGGGGAGCAAGTTCACGGGCTCTGCCATGCGGGTGGGTTTAGCTGCTCCGTCTTCACGGCCTATCTGGCCCTGCGGCTGGGTTGTTGAATACCTGGCTGGGGGCACATGCTGCCTTCTGAACCTTGTGAACCTGGACATGCTGAGCTGGACCACATCTCTGAGGGTGACCAAGAAACCTGGTCTCCAGGCCAGATGTGCACCACTGTCCCCACCTGGTGTGAGGCAGTGTTTGGTGTTTGTTGAAAGAATATCAGACCTAGGGACCCATCCTCCAGAGTGAGGAAATGAAGTCATTAGTGGTACCATCTAACACCCAGCCCTGTATTGGATGGGCACTCTTCTCAGGGTTGGCATTTGGTTCTGTGGCACTAGCTGTTGGCTTGCATAGCAGAAGTGAGTTTCTTCCCAGTTCTGGAAGCGGCATGTCCAAAATCAAGGTGCTGTCAGGGCTGCTTCCTTCCAGAGGTTCTGAGCCTCTCCCACTTCTGTTGGTGCCACCATTGGCTGGGGGATATGACACTCCAGACTGCCTTTGTCTTAACTTGGTCAGCAGCAAAGACCCGGTTCCTAAACATACTCCTCCTGCTTGGGGTGCCAGGTCAGGACTTCGGCTTTCCTAGTGGGGATGCACGCACAATCATATAACAAGCTCAAGACATTATGGCCGTGTGCTCACTGTAAAGAATAGCTGCTGCTGTACCCATTCCACGGGTGGGGAAGCCAGGGCCCGGAGGGATGGATTGTGCAACCGAGCTCTGTCCCCAGGGTGTACACAGCTTCTCATTAGGATTGTCACAAAGGCCAATCAGTGGTGTTTACAGGGAAGTCCTCTTGATGGTCAGATCAAGAGGCCTGTTCTTAAAATCTGTGGTGAAACCCCAGTGTTTGTAGAAGACTTGGCACAGTTACATTTTCCTTATTTGCCCAGAATGGTGTGGCAAAGGGGACTGGTCTGGGCACAGAGCACTTGTGGTGCTAATCCAGGGCCAGGCAGCCCTTGTGTGGGGGCCACAACTGCAGGGCCCACTCTCTCCCAAGTACCCACCATCCCTGCATAGCATGGAGCTCATGGAAAGAGGCTGGGACGCCCAGAAAGAGCTGAAGTAGGGGCTTCATCTCAAGTCCTTGTCCTGAGATCCTCTCCATAGCCTAGTTCTAGTATGGAGGCAGGGTCATTTGCATATCATTTGCATGCAGCCCGCAGGAAGCCACGTGATAAAGATCCCTCTCTAGGCCCATTTACTTTTAAGGGACAGCGCTTCCTCCCTCCCCTTGCCTCCCACATTTCCAGCACCCTGGGAGTGGTGGATAGGCAGTTGAGGGTGGAGGAGGATACATGCTGCCCCCTGGCTTCTGTGCAGCTGCCATGACCCTTGGGATCCTTGAAAGTTGAGTTCTCATGTTACATTTGGTTCCCAGAGAGAGGACACTTTCTTGCCTTCCCATCTGCATCTCCTCATCCAGATAAATTTGTCCTTGTTCCTTGAGGGGGGACAAGTCTAGGGACAGGACCTGGGGATAATTTGGATGCTCCAGGGAGCCCTGGCCACACAACTGGCAGCCTGCTCACTGACAGATAGGTCACCATCATCTTGTCTGTGACTGCGGCTGCCACCGGCCCAGAGGCACTGACTTCCTTGCGAAGAAGCTCGACCTTTGATTGTTGCCGGTCCGTGGCTGAGGCCTTAATGAGCTTTGCCGAGCTTAATGAGATGCTCTTCACTCACTGGGCACAGCAGCCAGCTAAGGGTCTGCAAGGATGTGCAGGCACCCCGTGTGCCAAGGTGGCATGGCTCTGTGCGGAAGAGTGTCGTGAGGGAACCAAGGGAGTGTGACCCCCTCCCTGCGCCCAGAATATCCATGAGAACCAGTATTTCTGGGTGCCTATCTTGCTGGGCCCTGTCCTCCATTCTTGGGCACCCAGCATGCCCCAAGGAAGTGCCCTTTCCTGCTGCTGAGGCTGGTGCTACAGACCTGAGCAGTGTCCTGTCCCTTTCCTTGGATGCCATGAACCTTGAGAAAGGACAGGACTGTGCCCACCCAGTGCCCAAGGCAGCGGAAATTTATCCTGAGGGGACTGGCGATGCAATGAAGGGATTGTAGAGGCAGAAAGACATCTCCTACCTATCTGGTTGGCAGAAAGCTGTTTGCTGGCGAAGGGTGGGGACACAGGTTCTTCCATGCATTCCTGTGGGGCTGTAACTGGTTCCACTGTGGAAGGGGATTTGTCGTCCTGAGTGTCATCACAGCCCTTGTGATCTGGCTTCGGCGAATCTGCCACGCAGATGAACCTACCCCGGCCACATGCAGAGGTTATCGAGGGACCGTGGTGTAGCAGCCTCCACCTGTCCCTTAGCACAGGGGCCGCAGAGGAAGGGACCGCCCCCCTCGGGTACTGAGACACTCCGCAGCTGTAAGGGACGGGCGAGGGAGTTTTCCACGTGCCTAGACGGAAACAATGCCAAGGAGCAGTATGTGTGCAGGGCCGTGTGAGACACACTACACTGCGTGTATAGGAAAAAGAATGGGCAGAATGCCGGACGTGGTGGCTCACACCTGTAATCCCAGCACTCAGGAGGCAGAGACAGGAGGATTGCTGAGTTCGCGGCGGCTTGCCTGGGCACCGTAGTGAGCTCAGGGCCAGCCTGAACTATAAAGCAAGACCCTGTCTCAAAAGCAAAAAAAAAAAAAAAAAAAGAATGGGCAGCTGAAAGAATCTATATTCATTTTTGCTTGGGTATGCAGCGAGTAATTCTGAAGAAAATACAAGAAAAAATGAGAAGAGTGGTTACCTGTGTGTGTCTGCAAGGGCGGCAGAGGCTTTTGCCCTAAGGCTTCACGTGCTTGGGGGGTTTGACTGCAGGGCTCTTGCCCAGAGCAGCGATGGCGGACCTCTGCGAGCTCACAGCGGTACTAACAGCCCGATGCACACACTTGCAGTAGGTTCACCACCGCTGCTCACATGCTTTGAAAGCAGAGAGAAGGATGGCTGCCATCTGCTCCTTCGAAAGCTCACCCTGGCTGCAGGACCGAGGCAGGAGGAAGCAGGGGAGCAGGGGAAGAGGAGAGGGGCCGCACGTGGTCCGGGGCACCAGCCCACCTCGGCCCCCAGCACTGCACCAGTGCTGCTGGAACCTGCACTTCTCTATCCTTTCTGAGCAGGAACCCTCAGATCGAGAGGGTGGCCCTGCCCTGTGCTGCAGTCCCATCCCTGGGTAATGAGGACCAGTGGGTGCTTAAAAGGGCAACCCGGGTAAGAGGAGGCCGTTGGTGGCTCTGCGACCGCCCTGCCGCGATGTCACCCGCCTCATGCTTGGGCAAGCCACGGATCTATCTTTACCTGTTTGCTCATCCGTTGCATAGAACGATGCAAGCTGTGATGGCGATTGAATTTTAATAAGACGGTGTTGCCCAGGCCTTGGCTACAGTGATCCCTGTTACACTGTCTTCATCACTGTTTTCAAGCAGGTGTCTCTCAACACAGACCAGTGTGCATGTGCTTGGAGCTGCAAAGCTCTTCGATAAACAGAGACAGTGTCCTGCCCAGCTGTCCTTCTCTAAGGGAGGAATACGTTTGCTTGTCTGATTGATGCTGGATCTGGCCAGGGGCACTTTGCAGCCCACAGGGCTGCGGCAAGTGTGAAGCAGGCCAAGGTAGAAATGTACCCATTTTCATGTCATGCCACAACCTCCCCTGAACAAAATTCTCTGTGACTGCGAGTGGATGCTCCCCCTGCCTCATGCACTGCTGTACCTACTGCCCTACTGCCCTACTGCCTTGGGCATCTCCGCCTCATCTGCCCTCCAGGAAGCCTTTGAGTGCCCGAATGCTCCCACCTGTGAAATGGGTTGATCTCATCGGAACCAGAGCAGAGGGCAACTGGCTGCAGGGGGCATATTTTGGTGGCTTCGATCCTCTGTATCATCCACCCTCCCCTCCTGGCTTCCCACCACCTTCCCTGCCCCTGTCCCATCCCGGGTCAGGGTGGCACTGGAGCTCTGCAGCCTTTCACATCCCACTTAATATCACTCAGCCTCAGTTTATCAAGTTTCTTCTTCCTAACAAACCACTTCAAATTCTAGTGGCTTAAAACAACCTTGTGTGGTTCAGAGATTTAGCTCAGTGGTTCTGGCACCTGCCTCACAAGCACAAGGTCCTGAGTTCGATCCCAGTAACCACATACAATGCTGGGCATGCTGGCTCATGCCCATCAGCGATCAATACCACATACCACAGTGCCGGGCGTGGTGGCTCACGCCTGTAATCCCAGCACTCGGGAGGCAGAGACAGGACGATTGCTGAGTTCCAGGCTTGCCTGGGCTACATAGTTAGCTCAGGGCCAGCCTTAACTACAAAGTGAGACCCTGTCTCAAAAAAAAAAAAAAAAAAAGAAATAGGATCTTTCCAGATATGATCATGTTAAAATGAGGCCATTAAACTGGCCCTAATCCAATATGACTGGTGTTATGAACTGAATTGCCCCTCCCCGTGTTAGTTACTTTCTTGTCACTGGGGGTGGGGCAAATACACTGCCTGAAACCCACAACCTAAAGGAGGAAATGTTTATTTGGCTCATGGTTACAGTGGGTTCAGTCCATGGCTGGCTGGCTTCAGGGCAGAAACAGCATAACAAAGGGCTGGCTGATGAGAGTTCTCCAACACATGGCAGTCAGGAAGCAGAGAGAAAGAAGACAAGAGCCAGGGACAAGAATACACTCTTCTGGGTCACACCCCAGGAACCCATGTCTTTCAACCAGGCCTCACCTCCTAACTCACATATAAGTATTAATTCATCAACGAGTGAACCTACCAATGAGTATCATGCCCCATGATGCAAGCCTTCCAAAATTCTCACCTTGAGCATATAAGACTTTAAGGGTATTATAGATATAAATCATAACACACACCTCCATCTCAAAATTCCTGTTGAAGGTCTAACTCCCAGTACCTCAGATTATGACTGGGTTTTCGTTGTTGTTGTTGTTTTGTTTTTTTGTTTTTTCCGGTACCAGGGTTTGAACTCTGGCCCTTGTGCATCCAAGGTAGGTGCAGTACGACTTGAGCTAAATCTCTAGCCCCCAGATTATGACTGTTTTTGGAAAGAGATGATAAAGTTAGAAGGAGGCTACTGGGGAGGCCCTAAGCCAGTCTGACTATTGTCCTGATAGGAAGACATTAGGACACAGAGGGACAACACCCAGGCCACATGAGCACAGCAGAACCATGTGAGGACATGGGGAGAGAACAGCCATGCACCAGCCTAGGAGAGAAACCAACCCTGCCAGCACCTTGATCTTGTCTCCAGAATTTAAGAAAATAAATTCAATCACTTGTTTTGGAGCTTTGTTAAGGTAGCTCAAGGGTACAAAGACCCAGGCCTGACATCAGAACTGGCACAATATCATCTCAGTTGCATTGTGGTGTTGCTGTGGGCCCCAGGTCAGCCCAGGGTTCAATGGTGAACAGTTGCTGCCTCCTAACAGGAGGGACCCCATAGTAATGTTGCAAAGGGCTAGGTATGGAGAGGAATTTGATGGCACTCTTTTCAAACACTTTTCAGCCACCCTCAGCACTTTCTCTGTCGAATGGGGCTGATGATACCCTAACCCAGTATTCCAGTGAGATTCAGTAAACTCTGGGCAAGTGATAATCTGTCTGGGTGGCTGTTGCTAAGGGCAGGTTCCTTATTCCAGTCTCTAGTGCAGTGTCAGGCTGGGGATGAATTCAAGCTGGTTGGGTACAAGGTCCCTACCTCCCCACAAGGACCCATCCAAAGCCACGTCACACCTACCTGAAGGCGAAAGTGCCCTATCCACAGGGAGAAAGCTGTCATTTCTGACACACTCTGTGTGTCCAGAGAACACAGAAGCTGCCTTGCTGCCAGCACTCCCATCTTCCACTCCATATAGCAGTAGGACCCACGCAGAGGAGGACAGGCCACCTCCTGCTCTGAGCCAGACAGAGGCAGTTTAGGTCAGCTTTCCCAGAGCTCCCACTCTGCTTCATCCTCTACCTCAAACTGTCCCTGAGGCGGGGGTGGGTCAAGCGAGCTCAAGCTCTTCCCACCATCCATCTCCTGCCCTCTTTGTCTCCGATTCTGAAAATGGAAAGTCTGCGAGCTCAGACCACAGCAGACAGATCAAGCTTCCTTTTCCAAGAGCAAGGGTGCCCGGGGAGAGGAGGGATGTCCACACTGACGTCAGCCAACCCAAAAGTACAATTTGTAAAATGAAAATCTGGTGTGACATTCCACTAAATTAACAATTTATAGACAATTTTCAATGCTCATACCATTAAGCAAATGTGCTTTAAATTGATTTCAAATTAGTGAGGTAATGATTTCCCCCAGGACCCGTCTCGGCCCGCCCCCCCAGTGCGGTGTTTCTGTAAGAGATAGGTGTGTGATAACAGCCTCTTTATTCCATAATTGAAGCCATAATTGAACTCGAGGTCACATCCAAGGGCCCTATTGATCTGCATAGAGAGAAAGTGCTGACAGTGACCATCCTCAAGCAGGGGGTGGGGGGGAGGGCCTGGGAGACTCTTGCAGCAGTGGCTGATTTGGAAACCATTTCCTGTATGATGTGCAGGCAGCCTTGATGGCTGGCGGGGGAACTGAGTCACCTTGAGCAGACAGAGCTCTCTGTGACCCTTTAATATTCCCAGAGTTCCAGGTGCACACTGCCCCCTTTCACATCTCACCATCCCTGCCTGGCCTCCACTCTCCAGGCCAAGGGAATCTGGGCCAGGACCCCCCTCCAATGTGAACTTCTGCCCCTCCTTACCCTATACACTCTAGCATTTTTTTTTTTGAGACAGGGTCTCGCTTTGTAGTTCAGACTGACCCTGAGCTCGCTCAAACTCAGCAATCCTCCTGCCTCTGTCTCCCAAGTGCTGGGATTACAGGTGTGAGCTACCACGCCTGGCCACTCTAGCCCTTTATCTCTCAGTCCAGCCAAGAGCTCCCTCAACTCCAACGCAGAGAAGCAGGGTGGAAGTTCAGAGATCCCACTGGCACAGCCCGATCTCTCTCACACCAAAGCTCAGGGTGTCACCACCTCTATTGTTGCCTCTAACAGGACCAGAAGACCTTGAGCTTCCTCTCAAAAGACCACTGGGGGCTCATTTCATTCTGCACAGCTATTCTCGATGTTACAAATTCAGAGGTTTTTCTCTCCAAAAAGTATACCAGAGTAGAGGAAATGGGAAGAGAAGCAGAGAGGGAAAGAGAACCAGAGGAAGGGAGGAGGGGGATGCCAGAGACTGGATGTTACACAGGGAGAGAGGGAGGCAGAGGCAGAGGCAGAGACAGGCAAAGAGAGACAGGGAGGCTTCACAGAGGCAAAACTGTATAATTGGAAATCTCACAACACTAACGTCAGAGAAGAGCCAGATAGTTGAAGGGGACTAAGCTCTTGTGAGCAAATTAATATTTCACAGTCCGTGAAGTGCTCTATATGTGGCCCAAAGATCACTGAGCTGTCTAGGATACCGACCCAATTAGAACCCTAAAATCCCCAAAACACTATACATTAACTGTATAGATCTTGCTCCTGGATCTTATATAGTCCGGGCAAAAGGTGGAAAGTGAGAAGAACAAGGAAGGAGAACACTTGTTTCCCTGCTACCTCTCTGTTGTGTTCCTGGAGCAGAAAGCTTCCCACAAACATTTAATTGGCCTTTGAGTACCTGGAGCCACAGGACCCCTGCAGGGCTCTGGAGGGGAGGCCAGGCCCTCCCTCTCCTTGGCTGGCTTCTCTCAGGCATGCTCCCATCTGAGGTGTGGGGGAAGAGGAGGGGGTTACTCATCCTTGACTCTGCATCACTGAGTCAGGTGTCACCACAGAGTCAGCCATGCAATAACCACAGACCAGGAGGTGTAAGAGAAGAATGTCTCTGGCTTGTACACGGAGATTAGTGGGGAACAGTGGTTTAGTCAATACTGATCAATAAAGGGCCTTCAGAAACTAAAACATCAATTATTTTAACAGAGCCTCCCTCCAGAACCCCTTTTCAAGGAATTGAGAGAACACAGAAAAGACAACATCAGGAAGGAGATACTAATTTAATAGCAGTGTTATCTTTTGGATCTAAGATGTCCCCCATACTGGCAGGCTTTTGGAAGATGATTGGGTCATGATGCATTCATCCAGTGATGATGGTGTTATGGAGAGGTGATAGAAATGGGTGATGGGGTCTAACAGAATGGAAAGGTCAGGGTCTGTATGTAATACCCAAACCCTTCACCTCTGGCTCTTTCCCCCTCTCTCTGCTTCTTCTGCCATGACTTTCTCATAGTATTTCTGCTTCACCAAGGACCCGGATGTAACATGAACTGAAACCTATGAAGTCATAAGCCAAAATAGACCTTTTCTCCTTCTTAATTCTTCAAGTATTCCATTATGCTGATGCAAAGCTAATTAACATAGACTGTAAACTGATACAACCACATTTATACACTGTGATCCTGCAATCCTACTCCTTGGCACATACACACAAATAAATGAGTGTTTTATCCAACAAAAGACATGTACAAGATGTTCACAGGTTTATTCAAAGGAGCTTCAAATTGGAAACACCCCCAAGGTCCATTAGTATAGTGGATAAATAAATCATGGCTTCCTCACATAGAGGTATAGGCTATTACACAGCAATTAATAAGAATGAAATACTGGGGCCAGAGATATAGCTCAGTGGTTCTGTCACCTGCCTAGAAAGCCCAAAGTCCTGAGTTCAATCCCAGTAACCACATACAACAATACCAGGCATGGTGACTCGCGCCCACCAGCAATCAGTACCACATACCACAATGCCAGGCATGGTGGCTCATGCCTGTCATCCCAGCACTCAGGAGGCAGAGGCAGGAGAATTGCTGGGCTTCAGGCTTGTCTGAGCTACATAGTGATCTCAGGGCTAGCCTGAGCTATAAAGCAAAACCCTGTCTCAAAAAAAAATAAAAAATAAAAAAGAAATACTGGCATGCAATGATGTGGATGAACTTGATGAAGAAGTCAAATTCAGAAGACTAAATAAGCCCAATTATATGAAGTTCATGAACAAGAAAAACTAGGGGCTGGGGATTTAGCTCAAGTGGTACCTCACCTACCTTGGAGGCACAAGGGCCTGAGTTTGATCCCCGGTACCACCAAAAAAAAAAAAAACTAATTTATGATCACAGATAACAGAAAAGTGGTTTCCCTTGGGGTAAACTCAAGGGAATAAGACATGCTGGAAATGTTGTGCATTTTTATCTGAATGATGGGTACACACATGCATTTGTAAGCTATATACTTAAAATCTGTGTGCTTTGTATTGTATAACAAAAATTTTCACAAGTATTTTTCAATCATCCCCCATCACTCCAGAATCTTTTTTGGTAGTACTGGGGATAGAACTCAGGCCTTTGTGCTTCCAAAATAGGCACAGTACCACTTGAGCTAAATCCCCAGCCCAACTCAAAAATTTAAATTATCATTTGCCACTTCTTCAGAGCCACAGAACTCATCAAGCTTGTTCTTTATTTTGCATCTTGAAGAAAATGGACCATTTCCTTCATTGCACACATGCATATACTGAGGCATGGCTCCTAGGGCACACACCATACAGGATAAGAGTGGACAGACAGGACCGGAGGGTTAGCTCAGTGGTTCCGGCGCCTGCCTCGCAAGCGCAAGGACCTGAGTTCGATCCCCGGTAACCACATATAAAGCTGGGCGTGGAGACACGCCCACCAACAATCAACACCGCATACCACAATGCCGGACTTGGTGGCTCATGCCTGTCATCCCAGCACTCGGGAGGCAGAGACAGGAGGATTGCTGTTCGCGGCGGCTTGCCTGGGCACCATAGTGAGCTCAGGGCCAGCCTGAACTACAAAGCAAGACCCTGTCTCAAAAAAAAAAAAAAAAAAAAAAAAAAAAGAGTGGACAGACAGCCCTCATGGTAGGTGGAGTCTGTGAGTCAAGGTCTGTGGCACCTAGGCCTTTTATTGTGGCATTATCAATATGATCTGCAACATTCGAGGCTTAACATGGCCCACGGAGCTGCCAAAAGACCTTAGCACACTTAGAGCCCTTGCACTCTCCCTTAGAGCAGAATAGGACGGCAGCAGCACCTCCTGGATGAATTTCGAGAGCTGTCAAATGACAGTGGAATTATATTTCAACCTGCGACTTCCAGGAGCTACCACTGCAGTGTGACCCAACAGTGGCGGGGCAGGTGACCCGCAGCTCTAGCAATGGAGGCGAGATGATGTTTCAGCATGCTGTCAGAGGTATCCCTTCCAAAACCGGGTATTGCCCGGCCGACCCGTTTCAGCACCGTGGACAGCGACTTACGCTTGTAAACAGACTAGGTTGGGGACACATATTTTGCAGACACAATGGTAGCGCTCCCGGTTTCATACAACAGATTAAATTCTGAAAGCATTAAAACTGTATGTGTGGTGAGAAGATTGGTTTGGAAAATACTCAGCATTTACATCCCATTGCTGTCATCTTCCTCCCTAGGGACCTTCATGGAAAATGCCCAGGTACATAGGGTTTCTCCTCATTGTGATTGGAACTAGAATATGTGGAAAAAAACAGAACCCCTGAGACTCACCTTGTTTTCCAAAACCTAGACTCAAGACTATTTTTTAAGATAGTAAAAAAAAAGAGGCTATTTTTAATTTTCCCTTTAAAATATGGGCCACCATCCATCCATCCATTCATCAACTTTATCAAAGCCCTACTATGTGCCAGGCAGTGGACATACAGTGATGAACCAAATAAATTTCTGCTTTCATAGAATTACATTCTAGTAGAAAGGAAAAGCCGAAATAATATCTAGGGGAAATAATCAACAATACTTAGAATAATCACACTTTTTTCTTAGTGCTATGAAGAAAATAAGCAAATAAAGGTGGCAAAAGGTGAAAGGAATGTGGCTGGTGATGTGGACTCCACATGTCCTAGTTTATGCTTAGGACAACTTGCTTTTTTTTTTTTTTTAAGACAGGGTCTCGCTTTGTAGTTCAGGCTTTTGTTTTCTTTTCTGTTTTTGTTTTTTTTTAGACAGGGTCTCGCTTTGTAGTTCAGGCTGGCCCTGAGCTCACTATGTAGCCCAGGCAAGCCTCGAACTCAGCAATCCTCCTGTCTCTGCCTCCCGAGCGCTGGGATTACAGGCGTGAGCCACCATGCCCAGAGACAATTTGCTTTTTAAACTGCTGTTGTGTCTAATTTTGGGGTCTACGTATAAAACTGGATACAAGATGCCTAGGTACTAGGTCAGACCTTATTCTGCATGTGGCCTGGGTAAGGCACATGCCTGAGTTGTAGACACCTCCCCTCATGTGGATGAGCTTTGTCCAATCTACTGAAGACCTGCACAGTGGAAAAAGGAGAAAAATCCCTCTCATTGACTGCCATCGGCTAGATCCTCAGTTCTTCCTTGGAGTGGGGCTCAAACCAAAATATTGGCTCTTGCCAGGCGTGGTGGCTCGTGCCTATAATCCCAGCACTCGGGAGACAGAGGCAGGAGGATTGCTGAGTTCAAGGCTTGCCTGGGCTACATAGTGAGCTCAGGGGCCAGCCTGAACTACAAAGCGAGACCCTGTCTCAAAAAAAAAAATATTGGCTCTTGGAGATCTCAAACCCGCTGGCTGTCAGGCTGGACCTTGCCATTGGCTCTCCTGGTCCTAGGCCTTTGGACCAGAAGCAGGATTACACCATTGGCTCTCCTAGGCCTCCAGCATGCCAACTGCAGCGGTGCGACATTTTAACCTCCATAACTGGGTGAGTTAACTTTTTATAATGCTGAATTCTTTCTAATACACAAATGTTTGGTTTTCTGGAGAGTTCTGATACAAACATCATGTGGAGAATAAACTAAAGCGATGAGAGGGAGAGCAAGAGGCCAAGCAAGGCTGTTGCAGTGAACCACTGTGAGGTTGTGCTAACGTGTCTGCTACCTCCCCCAGGTGCATCTTATCTAAGTCACCCAGCCCCTCCCGAGACCGGGCCATGCCTTGTGGGGTGGCAAAAGACACACAAAGGGCACCTCTTATGGCCTAGCTACTTCTTATGGCTGAAAGAATGAATGAATGGTGGCTTCAGAGCCACATGGCTCATCTAGAAATAGATTCAGTTGCCTCCGTTTTGCAGTTCTCAAACTCTTTTAATCATGGCCTACCACGTGGAGAGAAAAGATATGTAGGGCAATTAATCTACTCCTCAGGGCTCTTCATCTGAGAAATGAGCCTCACCACAGCCAGGGGAGGTATGAGCTCAGACTACACACTATCAGGTATGCAGAAAGCAAAAGAGCCAACGTGAAGGTATTTAAGGCATTACCACAGCGCATGCGCCACCCACTGGACCAGCCTCAGGGGACCACAGACTCAAGAGGCAAACTCATGCTATACCTCACCCAGTGCCCCCTCTTGGCACCTTAGAGCTTAGCCCAGGATGACTGCCAGGAAGGAAAGAAACAGGATAATGAGGGGAAACAAAAACCACTTGGCTTAGCCCTGAAGCCCTGGTACCCGGTTCCAGCTCACCAACTCACTCAGGGATGTCAGGCAAATCCTTTCCCCTTTCTTACTCTTCTCACCGGTAAAACAAGGGGGATTGTTTACATTCCAAGATCTTCTAGCTCCAGCAGCCTATAAGTCTGCAAGGGACTTCTCCTTTCACCCACAAATATCTCCTCTGGTCCTTCTGACCCCCTCAAAAGAAAAGATAGAAGTCACCCGTTGCTATGCCCATTTTTCAGGATGGGCCACTGAGGCCTCAAAGCTGTAAGATACTATTCACAAATCTGCAAACTGCTAGAGCTAGAGGAGGCTTAGCTCCCCAAGGGAGCTGGCAAAGCCACATTCTGCAAGGCCCTGTTCACCTCACCCCCCAGGCATCCCCTTCCCGCTCCCTGCCTTCCCAGCCCCAGCTGTCCCGTAAAACCTGGACATCACAGGATGTGGGCAGGGCCATGGAGATGGCTGGGCTCCATGGCGCCCCTTGCAATGCTCTGCTATTGCAATTTCCGGGCAAAGCCCTGTCAGAGCCCATCGTCCAGGCCCTGCACCATGTAATTGGAGTCTGTCCGCTCATTAGCGGGGGGGGGGGGGGCACCACAGGCCTCTTGCCTCAATCCTGATTTTAGAAGGTGTTTCCTCCACAGCAACTGGGCCTTGGAGGAATCCGCATCCTGCCTATGCCAGCCGTGTTTGTTATGGAAATTACATTTGCTCACACACACATAAATCTACAGGAGAGCATCTTGTCATTTTCAATAGTTCCACAGGCTGCACCAGCAAAAACCGGAGCAGAGCGGAAGCTGTTTTGGCCACGCTGAGACCTTCCTCTTCGTGTAACATCAGAGGGAGCTCGGTGACCCAAAGACCATGTGTGACGGTTTCCATTCCCCACGAGCGCACTGTGTGCCCAGCACTGCCCCCACCTCCACATGCGTCAGCCCATTTCATCCTCACACGATATGAGACCGGGTGCTATGAGCGACCGAAGTGATGCGCATCACTGGGGTGGAAAGCAGCTGCCATTCATTGCCCTGCTTCTAGATGATCTCATGATTCTCTGGGGCAAAAACCACAGTGGGGAGCGTGGAAGGGATGCAGGTGATAGGTGCCTGTGGGTGGCTCTCTCCCTGCTCCTCCCCTGGCCTTGTGCCTCCCCTGGAGGGAAGAGCCTCTGCTGGGCCTCAACGTCTCGGTCTTTTCACTCCCTTTGTAGTACAATCATGTCTCTCCATTGCTTGATTGTTATGAATTCTTTCAGTTGTGCCAGGAGTGGTGAACCACACCTGTAATCCCAGCACTCGGGAGGCAGGAGGATCTCCGTGAGTTCAAGGCCAGCCTGACCTACATAGTGAGAGCCTATCTCAAAACAAAAAGAATTCTTACAATTGTTCCAGGAACCTGAAGGCCCTGGACATGACCACGTGTGGGGCATGAGGCTTCCCAGAAGCTCAGGCAACATCACAGAGCTCTGGTCCTGCTTGGGTCATGTATCCAGCCCTGAAACTGTCATTGCCAGAATGAGGAGCAATAGGGCCAATTGGCATAGACCAGGTGACTTTTCCCCCACCCCAGGAGGAGGGTAGCGTGACACTGTAGTTGGCAAGCATGCACAAGATAGGAACTCTGATTTCCGAAGATGACCCCACGATGTCTCCCCCATCCCCTTTTCTTGTAGGTGACATCAAGTCTACAGGCCAGTCTTCTGGGTGGCCTTGGGCTGACCCCATCCACATCCCTTTCTTACTGACAGATCTCAGAAGTAGCTGCAGAACGTGACAGAGCACGATGTCCTGAGACTGGGAGGAAACAGCCTGCTCCTTTTCCTGACCCTTCAGGAGCGAGAAAGTCCCTGGGACAGACAGGGCTGGAGATGGAGCTCAGTGCAAAGGCCCTGGGTTTAATCTCCATTGCTGAGAATAAATAGACAGCTCTCAGGTGGGCCCCTGTGTTTGGCACCTACCAGCTGGTTTGGCATCTGCCAGCTGTGCTGTCCTCTGGTCCTGGCTGCCCTCCTGTCATCATGGTCCTGTCCATAAAGGAGAGATGACCACAGCGCATGTCCTGAAGTGGGTAAGAGCACCCAGGGCAAACCAACCAGGTAGCTCGTGTTCGTTTCAATAAGACCGGGGCTCCCCAATTCCCTGTGGAAATAAGAATCGCAGTAGAGCCCCGGGTTTGGTTTCAGGCGCCCTGTGCCCGTCACTGCCCTTATAAATATTTAGACCTTTCAGAAAGCAGAACATGGCTTACATGTTAGTACCAGAGGGTTAGTTATTAAGCCAGCCAGTCAATCAGCATCTTTGGCATTTTTAGATAAAACAAGAAGTCTTTGGCTATTTCTGCAGCGAGGCTCTTTCCTCAGAAACATCGTTTGCAAGGATGGATTTTTGATGCTGAGTGGAATCTGCTTTCCAATAGCTGCAGGGAAAGTGGAGACTTTTTTTTTACATCTTATCTTGCTGAAATCCCTTTTGCCAGCGTTTCTAAGGACCCACAGTGTCAAGACCAGATATTGGAATTCTATTAGTCAGTGCCAAGGGGAAAAATGTGGCCTGAGGAGGTCAAATCTTGCCTTCGGAAAGAGAAAAAGGCAGACGCTTTTACTCAATGAAATGTGAGAGGTTTTAAAATTTTTCTTCACACAGAGCACAGAACAACATTCAGTACCTATTAAGTATCATTGTTTTTGAGCCTAGGGTGTGCAGCCCACAAAGCCCAAGACCACACGACCAGTGTCACCTGAAGACACACGGTCCAGACACCAAAACATGAAATTATTTTAAATTCTGCAGTTGCACGTCTCATAACATTTAGGGGAGTCCTGTGGACTGAACCCTGGGGCCTTTACACAAAACTACCCTCTAGGCTCTTTTTAAAAATTCTGACACAGAGTCTCCCTAAGTTGCTAAATTGCTCTGGCCGGACTCAAACTTGCATTCCTCCTGCCTCAGCCTCCTTGAGTGCTGGGATTACGGCCAAGCACTACCTCGCGCAGCTATAACTCAAACAGCTATAACTCAAAGGTTAGGAAGTGAGCGCATGATCAGAAAGGTTCTGGTTGGCCTGTCTCGTCCTCCCCTTGATGCCTCTCCTGCCTCCTTCCCCAAAAACCCCCAGCCTGGACTCCCACTGCTCGCTCCGATTTCCTTGCAGCACCCCAGTTCTCCCACTGTGTCCCAGGGTGCCAGACCCCAGAGGGAGACGGTGAGGAGGTGGAGGAAGGAGAAATGGAGGCCAGAACCCTCTTAGCACCAGGGGAGAGGACAGGCCAGGTCATCGGCGGAGGCATCCCTCTTGTCACACAGCCATCAGTGAGGAGGACTCCGCCAGCCCCGCCCCCAACCGCGGAGCACACAGGACAAGTCCCTGGGTCTCCTCTTCCTCACCTCCTGGCCCCGACCGGCTCAGGTCGATGTGAGGCTCAGATGAGGTCGGACATTGTAAACCCCTCTTCCCTTTTCCCAACACAGAGCCCTTCGGTGCCCTCGCCATGTACTCCCTCCGTGTCCCCTGCCAGCCTGATCGTTTTGACTTTAGTTCCGGAGTGGGGCGACCCTTTGGTGCTGGAGGGAGCATCCTGTCCACAGGGATTTGGTCTAACTCTTAGTAGGTGCCCAGTATACACTGTCTGAGGAATGAATCAACCTTTACTGGCAAAGCCAGAGCTTATCTTGAACCGTGCGGTGTACCATCCCACGGGCGTTGTGGAACTCGGCAGTTACTCGCTCATCCAGGTAACAAGGCCAGCGGAGCCCACGCGCCAAGGGCTGTGCTGGGGACAGACAGCCGCGGCAGAAGCTGTCACCGTCCTCAGAAAGATGAAAGGGCACCTGGGGCATCACACCCCGGAATGGAGCTCCCGTGGCCTTGGGCCTCTGCTCCAGGTCCCTCAGGGAACCCACCCCAGGACCTCGCAAAGGGTGGGACCCGAGGGGACAGTTGGAAGCACGTTGCAGGGCTGTGGCCAGCATTGCCCATGCCCAGCGACCGGATTAGCAGCCTTAGAAAACCTCATTCATATTTTATTCCTCTTTTTGGCTCCCGCTGTCCCCCCCCCCCTTCCTGGGGCCCATTTCTCACCGCCCTGCCTCAGAGAAGGTCCCCAGCAGGCCCTGAGCTTCCAGACCCTCGCCACAAGTATCCCTGCTACCTCCTCTTCAAGCCCAGCGCCACGCTGTGCACCCCTGCAGGGGGGGAACCCCGGCTCTTCACACCCCACACTGCACCCCCTGCCTCCCAGACCTGGAGCTGCGCTTGGCCTGATGGGGTGGGCAACCCTCATGGGTCAGGCTGGCTGCCTCCACCCCAGCAGGCGGATCTGGGACAAGATTCCAAGCAGGGGAGGGATGCAGAGATGAGAGCACGCTCTTCCTTCTCTCCCTCCAGCCATCAGCCCAGCAGAGGCCTCTTCCGTGCCTCCCGCAGGCCTGGGGGAGCCAGACCCGCAGAGTTTGACGGACACGTGGCCTAGAGGGCCAGTGGGAGCGGGGTGAGTGAACACAGGGCAGGTGTGTGTTCCGTGTCTCCAGGACCCAGGAGCCTCGTTTCCCCCTCAGCTCCACTCTGGCTGGCCACGGTCCCACCTCTCTCCGGCCTGCAGCTTCCTCCGCTATGAAGAGCAGGAATGGGATTAGATAGCTCATTTTGAAACTCTTCATATCACGGGCCCCCACTAGGCACCCGCTTTGGTGGCAGGGCCATCTGTGAAACGGCTCTAGCAGGTGGTAGCTAGGAAGGAAACCTGAAGACTCACTCTGGCCCTGCAGAGCCCCCGCCAGGAACACAGGGTGGACCTCAGGCTCGGCAGTCTCAGGGTTCCGCTGTCCCAGGCAGGAACCTGCGGAGGACCAGCCCAGACCGCAGCAACGCAAAGGCCCTGGAGCAGGACGTGGATGGTATGGCGAGGGCTGTGCTGACACAGAGAAGCCCTCTGGGGACTTAGGATCAAGATCAGAAGGTCATGGGGGCCACTGTAGGGAGCTGGCTTTGGCTCTGTCACACTGTCTCAGGCTGTCCTGTGTCCCTTTTAAACACATGGCAGGAGACATCACTGGTGGTCCTTCGGGAACCCCAAACATTCCAGGCTTCCTCCAGAGAGAGCAGTCAGCCCCACAAGAGCAGCCATCCCCATGGAAACAGCCCAAGAACTGGGTCTTCTTCACGGCCCTGCCCCATGCCCCTCCAACCCCACGCCCCTCCCCAGCTTGTCACTGCGTCTGTGGGACCTCAGAGAGCTGGGAAATGGAATGTGTACGGGGACAAGGCCCTGAGGAACCCGTGCTCCTTCCTGCTCCGAGACCGAAGCCCCAGTGGGAGCGGAGGACCTTTGCAGCAATGCTGCAGGGACAGCTGGTCCTGCACAGGACAGGGCGTGGAGGGGACTCCTTCCTCACACCACGACAGAAACCAGCCCCCCATGCCTTGAAGCCAAAATGTAAAGCTAAACTGCAAAACCCTTAGAAGGAAATATGGGGGTAAATCTTCATGGCCTTGGGGTAGGCAGCCTTCTCAGAAACACTACCAAAAGTACAAAAAACAAAAGTTTTAAAAATAGGTAAATTGGGGCCAGAAATTTAGCTCAGCGATTCCGGCGCCTGCCTTGCAAGCACAAAATCCTGAGTTCAATCCCCGTAACCACATAGAACAATGCTGGGCATGGCGACTCACGCCCACCAGCAATCAGTACCATATACCACAGTGCTGGGTGTGGTGGCTCACGCCTGTAATCCCAGCACTCAGGAGGCAGAGGCAGGAGGATTGCTGAGTTTGAGGCTTGCCTGGGCTGCATAGTGAGCTCAGGGCCAGCCTGAACTATAAAAAAAGTGAGACCCTGTCTCAAAAAAAAAAAAAGGTAAATTGGCCAGGTCTGGTAGCTCATGCCTATAATCCCAGCAATCAGGAGGCAGAGGCAGGAGGATTGCTGAGTTCAAACCTTGCCTGGGCTACATAGTGAGCTCAGGGCCAGCCTGAACTACAAAGCAAAACCCTGTCTCAAATAAAAAAGGTAAATTGGAACCAGGTGTGGTATCCTGTGATCCCAGCATTTGGGAAGCCGAGGCAGGAGGATCACTGCAAGTTTGAGGCCACCCTGGCCTATAAGCAAGACTTAGTTTAAAAAAAAAGTCAAAATCAAAACATTTTGAGCATCAAAGGACATTCCAAGAAAGCTACAGAATGGACAAAAATATGTGTCATGCATCTGATAAGGGACTCATATCCGGGCCATCACAGCGGAAGGTGAAACAGCTGAGGATAAGGACCCTGACAGCCAGACCGCGGGGACAGTGGTCACCGCGGCTGGTGAGCATGGCCAAACCAGCCTTTCTGGAGACTCCAGCCTGACCTCCCTGCTGCCCTTGTCCTGAAAACAACCAGGACTTGAGTGGGAACCAGCCAGGGGTCAGGGCCACGAGCCAGCCTTCCCTCCAAGGAACACTTCTGCAGTTGAAATACTTTTGTGAAGGCCTTTTCATACATAGGGAAATGCTGATATATTGTTAAATTCAAGGTGGGCACGGTGGTGCATACCTTTGATGCCAACACTCAGGGGGCTGAGGCAGGAGGATCACTGTGAACCTGAGGTCAGTCTGGGATGCATGGTGAATTCAAGGCCAGATTTAAGTACGTAGATTCTGTCGGAAGAGAAAGAAAGAAAGAATACAGAAAAAAAGCAAGATGCAAAATTATACCCACAGTATCAACCCAACGAAATGAAAATTACACATTAAAAAAAAAAGGAAAGAACCTGAAAAGAGACCGTTCCTGAAACATGGCTGGGTGGTGGGGACAGAGTGACTTCCTCTGTCTCTTTCTTTCACTTTTCTCCAATTTCCCGTACTGGGAACAGCTGCTTTATTTAAAAAATAAATTAAATAAAATAAAATAGCAGGGGCCGGAGATTTAGCTCAGTGGTTCCAGCGCCTGCCTTGCAAGCACAAGGTCCTGAGTTCGATCCTGGTAACCACATACAATGCTGGGCGTGGTGACTCACGCCCACCAGCAATCAATACCACAGCCCACACAGGACCACCAGAAGGGGCGCCTGCCTCGCCTCAATTTCAGAAACATAAGAATAAACTTTCTCTGTGTAAATAAACTGGGTGGTGGCAATGGACAACAGCCATACAAGGAGACGAATCCATGATGAAGCTCTTTAGCCCTGGCCCTGTCTCACGAGATCGGCCCTTCCATCCATCTCAGGTGGGGAAACAGGTTTGGAGACGCAAGTGACTTCCCAAGGCTACACAGCAGATCAGGCTACAGGTCAGATCAGCTCTGGACCGCCAGCTTTCAAGGTCCCTTCTAGGCTGTGGGACCCCACACAGCTCACTGGGAGTTCTGAGCCTCAGCTGCTCCATCTACAAATTGGAGACAATAGCAGAAACTGCCCTCAGGGCTGTCTTGGATGTGAGAACTGGGGCAAGCTTGGTACCAGCGAACTTTGCTGAACTGGGGATCCTTGGAGGTCTGCTTTGCCATGTGGTGGGAGAGGCTAGAGGGGTGAGGGCAGCACAGCGCCCTCTATTGGCAGGACCAGGATCTGGCTTTGAAGTCACACAGCCCTGTCCCCAATCACAAGCAACATGCCGGACCACTGCTGTCTCCTTCACGTTCCATGGTTTCTGTTACCCTTTATCAACTACAACCCAGAATAGTAAATGGAAACTTCCAGAAATAAATTAAACCTGAGACATGGAACATACCTGGGGTCTCAGGCTGCAGCAGGAAGATCACTTGAATCTAGTAGAAAACCAGCCTGAACAACACATGGAGACCCTGTCTCAGGAAGAAAGAAGGCAAAAAGAAAGAACTAGGGGGCCGGAGATTTAGCTCAGTGGTTCCAGTGCCTGCCTCGCAAACACAAGGCCCAGGTTTGATCCCGGTAACCACATACGACGCTGGGCATGGTGACTCACACCCACCAGCCATCAATACCACATACCACAGTGCTGGGTGTGGTGGCTCATGCCTGTAATCCCAGCACTCGGGAGGCAGAGGCAGGAGGATTGCTGAGTTCGAGGCTTGCCTGGGCTACATAGTGAGCTCAGGGCGAGCCTGAGACTACAAAGCAAGACCCTGTCTCAAAAAAAAAAGAAAGAAAGAAAGAAAAGAAAGAAAGAAAGAAAAAGAAAGAAAGAAAGAAAGAAAGAAAGAAAGAAAGAAAGAAAGAAAGAAAGAAAGAAAGAAAGAAAGAAAGAGAGAGAGAGAGAGAGAGAGAGAGAGAGAGAAAGAAAGAGAGAAAGAGAGAAAGAAAGAACGAACTAGGCCTGGAGATTTAGTTCAGTGGTTCCAACACCTGCCTAGCAAATATGAGGTCCTGAGTTTGATCCCCAGTTTCCATATACAATAATACTGGGAGTAGTGACTATGCCCACCATCAATCAGTACCACATACCACAGTCCCAGGCGTGGTGGCTCAAGCCTGTAATCCCAGCACTCAGAAGGCAGAGGCAGGAGGACTACTGAGTTTGAGGCTTCCTTGGGCTACATAGTGAGCTCAGGACCAGCCTGAACTATAAAGTGAGACCCTGTCTCAAAAAAAAGAAAAAAAGCCAGGCGTGGTGGCTCACACCTGTAATCCCAGCACTCGGGAGGCAGAGACAGGTGGATTGCTAAATTTGAGGCTTGCCTGGGCTACATAGTGAGCTCAGAGCCAGCCTGAACTACAAAGCGAGACCCTGTCTCAAAAAAAAAAAGAAACTATTTATTACAGTAAGTACATTGTTATAACAGTTCTATTATTAATTATTATTCATCATATATTATGCTTAATTTTGGAATTAAACCTTCTCACAGGTGTGTATTGTAGGAAGTGACATAGCACCTCTAGGACTCGACACTGGGCACCTTTCTTGGCTTACTCACTCTTTCCTCACACAATCCTGAGCATTAGGTACTGATGTCATGCCCATTCTGCAGAGGGAGAAACTGAGGCACAAAGTTGTTATGAAATCTGCCCAGGGTGAGCTGGCAAATCAAAGTGCCCTTTATCATGATCTGGTCCTCCACGATGTCTCACTGATTGACCTCTACTTTGGAAGTCAGCCAGCCTAAGCGTGCACAAAACCCATCTGGCCCATGCCTTGTTTTCTGGTTTTTGGGGTTTTTTTGGTTTTTTAGTTTTTTGAGACAGGGTCTCACTTTGTAGTTCAGGCTGGCCCCAAACTCACTATGTAGCCCAGGTTGGCCTTGAACTCTAGACAATCCTCCTGCCTCTGCCTCCCAAGTGCTGGGATTACAAACATGAGCCACCACACCCAGCATTGTGGTATGTGGTATTTGGGATTGAATTTGGGACCTTGTGCTTGCCAGACAGACGCCAGAACCACTGAGCTAGATACTGGCCCCTGCCTTATTTTCATAAATAAAGTTTTATTGGAACACAACAGTGTTTTTGTAAATAAAATTTCGTTGGAGCATAATCACGTGAACTGGTTCTCATGTGATCTGTGGTAGCTCTTGTGGAACAAGGACAGAGCTCAGTAGTCACAGCAGAGATCTAGACCTGCAAAACTACATCAGTTAGCTTCTAGCATTTTATAGAAAGGTTTGCAGAGCCCTGGTCCCAATCCTCAGAGCTCCACCCATTTAAGGGCTCCTGGGTTCACTGTGCTGCAGTGCAGTCAGGCACCTGTAAAGGGGTTCTGGAGATGCCCTGAACATGGTCAGGCGACATCACTGCTGTTCCTGTCTTCTCCCACTAGACCATCTGCCCCACACATGGGCCACATGGACCCTCGCAGATGCTCCTCGGCTGCCAAGGCCTGGGACAGAGCTTCCCACAGCCTGGTCCAATGTCAAGGAACCCTGCACAAGCTCTGAGTCATGAGGAAACCATGACAAGAAACTCGCTTCTCCCTTCCAGCCACTCCATTCCAGCCCCAGCCCCTGTCCAGCAGAAATCAGGTCCTTTTAAGGAGAGAAAGCTGTTTTTCAAAGGGAATTGTGTTATTCTATTGAAACTCAATCATCAAATGAGTTTAAGTCTCTGACTGTGCAGCCACACACTCTGGAGAAAAGTCCCTAAACAAACAGTAACTAATTTGCACGGGACTGAGCCCTGACCCACTTTTGGCTCTTGCTTTTCTAAACAGCCTCTTTATGGCTTGCTATTTATCATGGCCCAGTTTCTTCCCTCTGCACTCTATCTTGCCCCTGAGCAGAACTCAGTTTGTTAAATTATTTGAGCATTTGAATTAGGTTTTATGTACAATGATAGTCAGTTCATAAATACATGATATGCCCAGGGTTGTCACACGCAGCTCTGCAAACCATGCACTGCGCAGATCAAGGGACACTGCTCCCATGTGTCTGTAGGTTTGCATATGAACTGGGACAACTGTCTGTCAGGTGGCACTAAAACAGCTTCAGAAAGAGATTGGGACTTGCACAAGGACCGTGGGCGCTGACCAGACTTGGCCGGTGGCCAGGCCTTGGGGCCACCAAGCCCTTGTGTGGCTGTGGCAGGAAACTCCCAGTCAGGGGTCCCCAGCGTACTTGCCCCAAAGCTGAAGCCCACACAGAAGAAAGCTCTAGAAAGAGAGATCCTGCAGTGGGGATAATGGGGTGGGACTGTTTCTGATGTGGACAGAGGGAGGGGGCTGCGAGTGAGGAAGGGCTGTGCGAAACCACTTCCCCCAATGAGCCACAGCTGCTGGGCAGAGCAGGCAGCCGGCCTGGGGGCACCAGTGTTACCTCTGACCTAGATGCTTGAGTCCAGGAGCCAGCTCTCCCTGAACCCCTCCAAGATGAGGTAGGCCTGAGGCTCAGCCAGGTGGGCACCGCCATTAACACCATGCCAGTCATTCATTTGTAATGGGGTTTAAATTTTTCCTCCATGCACATTTTCTTTAGTTTGTCTGTGTCATTTTAAAATAATCATTGCTAAGAATTACGGTACAGCACTCAAACCTGGCACTAGGATCTTTGTAAATATTAAGCCCTTAGTGCAAAGCCTTGTCACCTTGTCTCCTCTGACATGTCTGGTGGCTGATGCACGGGTTACAGACTCCCCCATATCCCAGGGCTCCGGAAAGCTTGGAGGGTCGGGGTCTCTGGAGAAGCAGGGGCAGTGAGCGGACAGATGTGGTCAGCCCACTGTCACCTGCAATCAAGATCTCGAGTGCCTGGACAGACGTGGGATCAGCACAGGCACCAGGTGGCACCGCGCAAGCAGATGTCCAGGACATGGAGCGTGCCAGGCTGCAGCCACCCCTGCTCCCCACTCACCAGAAGTGCCAATGTACGCAGAAGGGCTCACTGTAACACAGCAGGACACGTGAAGCTCAGTGGCCCGGTGGTGGGTCACTTTTTCCAAGTGTGACTGGTGTGTACTGTCGTAGGAGCTGGGAACACAGCCTGAGCCTTGCACACCCCAAGGCAGGCAGGTGTGCCAGTCCTGCCAGCATCAACTGTCCCAAGGGCTCCATGATGTGGTCTCCAAGTGGAACGGCTTCTCCCTCGGGCAGCCTCAGCCTTTGGCCTGAGTCCTTCCCCTGACGGCGAGGCCCACCCACGGCAGGAGGATCATTTACTTTCCTTGAAGCCAAGTGACTGTCGATGCTAACACAGCTGCACACACCTGCACAGCAACATCTGGACGCGGGCATCTCTGTGCAGACCACTAGGCCCTGTGTCAGCCGAGCGACACATGGAATGGCTGTCTCGGGGTCCCTGTGGGTCAGCATTGTTCAGGAGGAGAGAGGCTTCCTGGGACAGCAGGCAGTGGCCAGCTCTGCCACTGGCTTCACCCAAGGCCTGGCACCTGGCCTGGTTCCTCCGGGGCCCCTCCCCATCCCCTTGCTTCTTGGGGTAACAGTACAGATTCCACCTTGCAGCCTCAGACTCTTGGCCTCAGACTCCAGCCTCTGGTGCTGAGGCGGCACATTCTGCTGTCTCCTATCAGTCTGTGGCCCTTGGTGACAGCGGCCCTGGGCACCACTGGGGCACAAACCTCACCCCAGACAACAGACTTGCTCATGGCAGCTAGGGGAGCCTATGAATTCTTCCATCAGATCACTCTTGCTCTGCTAACCCTTTACACACACACACATTCAGAGTCAAAGCCACACATCACAGTTCCATTCCTTACCTGCTACAATGGACGCTTGATGTCCTTCGAAGGCCCCGCGCAGCCCTATCTGTCCACCTGGAGCACTCTCCCTCCACAGCCCACGTGGTTCCCACTCACCTCTGCTTCAGGGTTTGTGTTACAGGTAGCTGGGGAGCAGCTCTATGTCTCCCCTGGAGCTGGCAAATGGCCATTCAGATCCAAGATGGGCCATGTTAGAGTCTGTGTCTAGATGTCACCCCAAATCCTCACGCGGTCATAGGTGGCTCTTTCAGATGAGGCTGAATCTAGAGTGAATGATGCTAGGACTGAGCGTGTGTGATTGCTAAATCACTCCTCTGAGTGGTTTGGAGTTACTCTAATGCCAGTGCTCCAGATATAGAAAGGGCTGGAAGAAGCTCGCTTGCTTTGCTCCCTTCTGCCCACTATGAACTCTTTCTCCTCTATTGTGCACCCTGCCTCAGAGCCAGCTGCTAGGGACTGAAACTCTGCCAACATTAAAAGCTACACAAACCTTTTCTCCTTCAACATCAGGTGTTCTGTCTTGGCAACAAGAGAAAAGTAACTAAGACAGGCCCCAAAGTGAGCGGCACAGAAGGGACATCAGGAAGGAAAACAGTGATAAGATGGATGTGTTTGCTACTTATTTTTACTTCACCTACCATGCAGCCAGAGTAACAGAAGGTAAAAATGTCACCCATCGCTGTGAGTCATGCAGAGACTAACTGATTTGTGATGAAAGCCCCGCGGAGGCTGCAGCCAGAAGCTCCTGGGGCCCAGCGCTGGGACCGGCTTCAACCCAGTCCCATCTGGACAGTACGTCTAAGTGGCTGAGCCAGAAAAACTAGAAGTGGCTCATCAGAAAGAGGGGTCTCTCGTTCAGCCCCCGCAAAATGACAGTCCACCTCTCGCACAAGGTTAAATAATGTACCATTTGTGTGCTTAGACATAGTAGTATATGCAAATAATGTTTACCTAGTGCAATGGAAACTCAGCACGCATAACGCTCTACACAGGCGGCAAGCCCTTGGTCCATGTACCTGTTACTGCTCTTGCCGATGGCGGTTACCGCGGAGCAGAGCAAACATGTGGGACAGACACAGGCCGAGGATGCTGCTTTTCTTCTCCTGACCCTGACCATGGCTTTGAACCCAGTGGACAGAGGAGGGCCTTCCTTCAGAAGTTAGCACAAGAAAAGGTTGATTTCCTGCCAAAATATCAACAACCTAAATGTCTTTTTTTTTTTAAATAGTACTGGGAATTGAACCCAGGGCCTTTGCACTGAGCTGCATTCCTAGCCCTCCTCCTTCTCCTCCTCCTCTTCCTCTTCTTTATCATCATCATCATCATCATCTTCTCCTTCTCCTTTTTCTTTGGAGACATTCTCACTAAGTCATTGAGACTGGGCTTAAACTTTTGATCTTCCTGCCTCAGCCTCCCATAGTGCACCACAATGAGTACAGATACGCACCACAACGTCCACCTCTTGTTCACTTTTTTCTCTTTATCATGGATTTATCTGAGACCAAGGAGGGAACAGACGCAGAGCTGAGGGCCTTCAGAGTGGGTGTCCATCAGAGGGAGCTACCAGACGGCAGCTTCAGAAGTCACGGCTGTGGGAGTGGGCACTGAGACCGCCCCATGGTTGTATCCTGATGACTGACACATGGCGTTGGAGAAGGTGGTGGAGACAGTCACAGGAGTGTAGTTGGAGGTCATTTTCCTAGAGGGCAATTTGCTGAAGTGCATCCACAGTCTCTAAAATCCCCACCCTGTCCCAGCACTGTTGCTTCTTCTCAGTCACAGATTGCTCCTTTTTGCCTCTGAAATGTTCTTCTTAATTTAGTCTCTGATGGGGAAAATTGGAAGTAACCTAAATATATCCTTCAAAAGACCCCAGCAACAGGTATCTGGCTACATCACCCACACTGAAACTCCGGGGAGCTGTTGGATCAGCTGTGGAAAGGTCAAGTGACACATGAAAGGATGCAAGGGGAAGCCGGTTGCCAGTCGTTGTCACTGGGTCCCAGCATTTGCCTGGGAACAATGCTCACTAATCAGCTCTTTGGGAACTGACAGCAGGTGCCTGGGCAGGGATCAGCCTCCAGGTGGCCGCTCACCCTGCCTCCCTCGAGCCCTGCCCCGCCCCCCGTGGCACCATCCACCCAGACTCCTCTCTTGCTCCATCCCTGCCCCAGAATGGGAAAACCCAGAGCATGGACAGTTTCCCAGACTCCCCTGCAGCTCTGCAGACCAAACATTATCTTGCATTTTTAAAAAAACATGTTAAGGACTGCATTGTCCCGCACACCCCAAAAATAACTCGTTGTCAAGTGAGCCCCAGTGTCAAGTGCTAGATAAGGTCAGGAGAGACCCTGGGTGCACAGCGAAGAGAGGGCAGCATTGTGCCAGCCAGGAAGGTCACCTGAACTGGCCTTGACCCTGACCCTGAAATTCTCGGTCCCCAGAACCATGAGAGATGAGAAGTGAAGGCTGTGTTTCAGCCGCCAGCTCTGGCGCTTTGTCACTGCAGTGTGAGTGACCAATACAAATGCCGTTCCTGCTCAGTATGTGGAAGTCCAAGTCCCTCCCACACCTCAAAGACAAGAATGTCTCTTCTTTTCTTAAACCAGAGGTACCTGGGGTGGGCACAAGAATAGACTGAGGCATCTCAGAGGCCGAAGGTTTTGGGTTTTGTTCTTTTTGTTCGTTTGTGGTACCAGGGCTTGAACTCAGGCCCTTCTGCTTCCAAGTTAGGCGCAGTACCACTTGAGCTAAATCCCTGGCCCAGAAGCTTCTCCTCTGAAGTCCCCAAAACACTCACTGTCCCTTATGAGGCTTGCAGTCCAGGCATGGCAATGGAGCACCTAAAGTGTCATTAGTTCCTATTGAGAGACACAGCAAGTGCAAATAAAATAGACACTGGATTCCAAAGACTGAAACCAAGAAAAGAGAAGAGTGAAATAGCCCGTTAATGATTTTTATATTGATTAAATGCTGCGTGTTGGAGTGATAATGGCTTAGACATATTGGGTTAAATCAAACATGGTATGAAAATTCATTGTACCTGTTTCTTTTTGCTTTTTGAACGCTTAACAATTGCTCTAGACTGTCTCCAAATAAAAAATAAAAAGGGCTGGGTTGTGGCTCAGTGTGAAGGCCACGCTTCAACTCGCTGTGCCCCCAAAGGAACCTGGAAATAGCTTGATAGGAGAGAGGGTTAGGAAGGGTGTGTGGGGTGCCGTGGATGGCAACGGCACAAAGTCCTCCAGAGGAGAAGCCCTGCGGCCAGTGCTCTCACCTGCGGAGCCCTCTCAGCAGCGGCTGTGGAGCCTGGTATCTCCCTACTTTATACTCCGAGTAAATCACCGACAGTGAGTGCGCTCCCCTGGGAGCCGGAGTCCTGTTTCCCTGTATGTGGGTTTTTCTGTCTCTCTTCCAAGTCTCCTACATTGTGCAGCTATCGATCTTGTAATTAGAAAAGCAAATAAATTCTTTTAAGTCTCCAAGAGGCTTGGGAAAGTGTGGGTCAGAGAAGGATACGAAAAAAGCTGGGATTCCAGGTCCACAAGGATCACCCAGGCCCTGTCATAGGCTCCTGGGTGGAGTCTTGGGGTGGGAGGGGGACCCCAATACCTGTGCCTTCTTTCTGTCCCTGGCCCCAGGCTATATGCCCCGGGTCTCCTGGATTCACAGCCCCTCCAGGCCCCTGGCTCAGCAGCCAAGTCTCTTGAGGACCACTGGAGAAATCCGCAAGGGCTGCTGGGTTCAGGTGACCCCAGCCTGGCCTGATCCAAAGGACTGAGTCAACCACACCCCTCTGCCCACCCTGTCCCTCATGACCTCTGACCTCTCATTCCCTCCTCGGGGTAGGGATGCCTCTGGGCCCTCACATCTTGCTTTGAGTTCAGGGTAAACTGAGTTCAGAAGTGATTCAGGGAGCACTGGGTATTGTACCTGGGGCTGAGGAGACAGTGCGGGCTTATCCCTGTCCTCTCTGCTGCAACAGTCCTGCTAAAATGGATAACTGTCACTGCCCCATTGCACAGGTGGAGAAACAGGCTCGGAAGGTGAAGCCACTTCCCTAAGGGAGGTCAGGCCCACAGCTGATAACTGAGTGGCAAAGTCAGGGCTCAAAGTGGGGTGCATTCACAGCAGAGCCCCCCTGAGCTTCCTCAGCCTCTGTCATGGTCACCACAGTGCCCCCCTGAGAGTCTCATGGTGGCAGGAAAGAGCAGAATGACCAGTCAGAAAGGTGGAGGGGCCTGGGCTGCCCCCAAAGACAGAGGCTGGGCACAGGGCTTTTTGAAGAAACTTCTGAGACAAGGTCCAGAAGGCACTGTACTCAATACAGCATCATTTTCAAACTTGTCAGGACGCGCCAAATGAATTACAAAATAAAGCCCCGAATGACAGAATAATGAGGAATTCATTTGAAATGTAAAATAAATAGGTAGCTCTCTGGTGAGAAGGCAGAATAAATGGCATTTGGATGACATTTGGTGATTAAATTAAATAGTAATGAACCCACAGATTATGTGCCCAGCGGAGCAAGCTTCTCCCATGGAGCCCCAGCTGTTGGCAGCTGCCCCCAGTAGCAGGCTCGTGGTGGGCTCTTGGTTGAAGGGGGGCAGCTGGCCCACCACCACCCCAGATGCCTGAACTAGAGAGCAGAGTCACACTCGGCTCCAGGAGCCAAGCCATAGTCTGCCGGTGGCGGGAACCTTCAGGACACTCTGACTCTGTCCTCTCATTTTGTTCCTTGGGAAGCTGAGATGGAGGAAGATCATGGTATCAGTGCCAGGCCCCAGACATGGGTCTTCTGACCCCCCAGAACAGGCACTGTCTCCTATGCCATGCTCCTTTTTGCCCAGGGTGGTCTCTGGAGCCCTCCCTCAGTAACCCACCTCCACTGGCTTGTGTGGTCCCCTCCCCCTGCCAGGGGTCCCCGTGACTTGCTCTGACCAACAGAATGTACCAGAAGTGGTGCTGCTTCACGTTCAAACCCAGGTCCCATAAACCTGGCATCTTGTACGTAGGCATCTCAGCACGTTGTCCTGGGGACAGCAGCCTCCAGAAAAGCCTCAGCATCTTCCATGATGTGCACAAGCCCCGGGCAGCCCCACAGGAGGCTGTGGGCAGGGACAGCTGGGCAGCCCCACTGTCCTCTAGCTCTCCAAAAGCCCAGGTGTGCCCAGGAAGACGGCCTCTGGGCACCCAGACTGGTGGATCTTTCTGAGGAGCCAGGAGAGCTCCCAGGCCCTGAGCCCATCAGCCCACAGCCGTGTGAGAATCCATGGCCAGTTGGTATTGTAATCAGGGAAGCCTTGGGTGGTCTATTCTGCAGCAATTAATGATCAGAATACAAGCAGCCTTCAAAGGAAGGCCTGGTTGTGAGGTAGCTACGGCAGCCAGGCACCAGGGTTCCCAGGCCCCTTCTTCCAAATTTGAGTTTAACTTGATCTCTAGGTCTTCCCTCCAAAGCACCTCTCCCAGGTCCGAGGGAGAGTGTCAGAAGTCCTGGAGAAGTTAACCATATATACATAATCAACAAACACAAAGTAAGTTCTACCATGGGCACAATTAAGACATAATTTTGAGAAAAACAGACACTGATTTTTATCCCTGCTCCCCAATCCCACTGAGCTAAAGAATGAGTGCCTTGAGGGTCAGTTAGAGAGTTGAGGACAGAACAGACCCCTCCCAGGCCCCATCCAGCCCTGATTACCTCCTGGACCCCGTATGCCTCAACAGTGGCCTTTTGGGGGTTGATGGGATTAAATAAGAGAGCATTTATAAAATACACACTGCAAGTCATTCCTCCTTAGCACCTGCTGTTCTTATATTTATTTTTAGCATTATCATTAATAAAAGTAGAGAGCTTTAAAGCTTCCATTTGTTTCCAAATCAATGGAGAATCTATGAGACATTTTCTCACTGCCTGCTTTGGGGCCTGTCTAGAACTGGATGCTTTCCCAGGTTCCAGAACTTAATGTCTCTGGTCCCTGCCTCCTTCTCCTCCTCCTCCTTTTCCTCCTACTCCTCCTCCTTTTCCTCTTCCTCCACTAGGTTTTCTGCTGGTGTGGCTCAATCTGGCTTCCTATCTCAATCGTGAGTTTAAGGAACACATCATGGGTTGGGGAACATAACTGACTTGAAGAAGGACCTTGGGTTGGAGTTCAAGCCCCAGCAGGAAAGTTTCAATTCATAGCAGGAAGAGCGGGCACCCTATATCCTCAGCCCGCCTGGCTCCTGAGCGCCCACACTCTCTCCCGCCTACACTGACCACATTTAAAAGTCCTAGGCACCTCCCTGCCACCGCTAGTCCCCACAAAAAGCTTCAGGTTTTTTAAAGATACAGTAGCCCATTATTCACAGATGATATATTCCAAGCCCCAGGGGACCCCTCAGCCTCAAATAGTGCCCAACCCTACGTGTCTATAAACATCTGAGATAAAGTGTAATAGTGCCTCATGCCAGTTCCCTCAATTGCATTTTCTTGCTTCACTCCTTTGTATCCATGTGACTTGTCTAATTCTTTGTTCGTGATGCACAGGACATGAACCCTTGGGATCCACAATTACCCAGGCAACCAACACCCCATGACACTCCTGCTTCAACCTCCGCAGTGGTTGGGATTACAAGTGTGTGCCAACAAGCCCCACGTATGTGTACTTATGCGATGCCATCACTCTTTACTGAAAATGTCTCTCTGGACAATCTGTGTCATGTCAACTTTCTTGCAGCCTAATCTATGGCGTCTTTGCCGTGCTTTCCTAGTTAAATGGATCCTAATGGATCCTCTCTTTCTCTTTCTGAGGGCAACAATTTCCTGTCAATTTCAAAAAGTGGGTGTGGCCCTGGATAGACCCTTGATAAAGAGCAGACTGTCCAAGGATCACGCTTCTCCCAGGTTGAATCTGCAGCTATGAGCTCTGGACACCTGAGAATTTCTACCAACCTTGATACTGGCAGATCGTCCAGGACTTCCAAGGCTAAGAATATGCAAAGCAGACTGAGACGCAGATTGCTGTACCTTGCGAAGCTTCCAGAACAAGCTGTATGAACTGCTTCCTAGATTGTACCAGCCCCCACCCCAGCCTCTGCAGGGAGCACTCCAGAATCCAGAGGGCTGTCGTCAGTGCAGAACTTCAGAAGAAAACACTGGATTTATGGAACATGAGTCAGGAAATGAAAGACAATATAAATGAGGAGAGTATCAAAACCCAGCCATCTGTGGACTATGGCCCCTTAAAGAAGGTGATGGTCCGAGTGCAATGCCAGAAAACCCATGGATTGCTTTATGAAGAGGAGCAACCGCATCTGGAGACAATGGAAGGAGAAGCAGAAGAGATTTGATACCAACTTGGTTCCATGGAAGTCAGAGCGACCTACAGAGAGAAAGAGGGCAGAAAGGTGCAGAGCTGACTGGAATGCTCCACAGACCCTATGTGGACCTGTGTCAGGGCTCAAAAGGATGGAGTTGTCTTGGGTGCAAAAGATCAGCTGGTGAGAGCCCAGGGCTCAGCTCCTGGAGCACAGCTAGACCCCGAGGAAGGCTGAGCAACTTCACAGAAAACAATGTCGGCATCCAGGGATGGACCAGTCCACACAGGAGCCATCCTGAGGAAGATATTTGGTCATATTTGGAGGTGACCATCACGGTGTGCCTGCAGAACCCCAGAGAATGTGGATCTTTGCTCAGTGGGATTCTGGGGTCTTTGTTTCAGGCAGCACAGATCAGGAGGTGAACAGGAGGTGAACACAGCCTCCTCCTCCTCCAGCTGGACTCTGAGCATCTATGAAGAGCCCAGCCCAAGTCATATTGACAAAGGTATTTACTGATCCCCAGGTAGAATTTCTCCTGCCTTTACTAAAGAGAAACCATCACTGTAGCCTCCCACCACTCCTCACTCTGAACACACTGTGTCTAAAGGCCTCAGGGCTAGGGGAGGATGTTTCTGGACCATGACAACAAAACTGACAGTTTCTGGGGTGATTCCAGTGGATCCCCTATAGACAGCTTCCCTCCTTTTCTTTCTCTTCCCCTCCACAAGCTTCCCTCTGTCTTAGTTCCCCGTGAAACTTCATGTTTCATGAGGAATCACCCGTGAATGCCTGTGTCTGAGAACACTGTGACCCTGAGACCTCCACTGTCAGGCAAGAGCTCAGAGCCCAAGTCCTGTGGGCACACTGTTGTTACTTAAGGACGATAAACACTTTAGGGTACAAACTGGTTACCACACTGAATGTATAAATTTGTTTATTAGATTTAATTTTAATCAAGTGCTCTGTAACCATCATAAAAAATTCTTAATTAGGCACTCTAAGAGATTAACCATGTCTATAAATAAAGTAGAACAATTTAACAACATACTGTGATAAAATTGCTAGCATCAGTGTTTGTTACGGCTTGTATTTAGATGCCCCCACAGCAGGGAGTGGTGGCTCACGCCTATAATCCCAGCACTTGGGAGGCAGAGGCAGGAGGATTGCTGAGTTCCAGGCTTGCCTGGGCTACATAGTGAGCTGAGGGCCAGCCTGGACTACAAAGTGAGACCCTGTCTCAAAAAAAAAAAAAAAAAAAAAAAAAGAGTATATAGATGCCCCCACAAAGCCTTGTGCAGTCATAGGAGGGGAATTCAGAAGGAAACTGGATTAAGGTATGTGACTGTGGACTAAGGGTCTGGTATGGAAACTAAGGTGTGGCCAGTGGCAGCCCCACCCTGAGATGGGAGGCACCAATCGACAGGTTTATACCCTGAATAGAATATAAAGGCAGAGCAGGACAGCAGGTGGCTGCTGCTGCTGCTGCTATTGTTTCACTGACTCCTGTCTGCCTGCCATGGACTGTTTCTCCTCTGTGACACCCCTCTGCCATGCTGCCCTGCCTTGGAATCAGCCAACTATTGACTGAAACTTCCTCAAAGTATGAGCTAAATAAAATAAACCCTTCCTCCCTTAACTTGTAGCTTTCAGGTACTTTGTGCCAGCAATTGAAAAAAAAAGTAACTGTTCTAGTGCTTTGGGGCCAACATGAAGTAAAATCTTTATTTTACTTGAGTAGATCACCTCCATGAGCCAATTGCCTTGCAAACATGTAAGATTTGGGGGGTGGATTTTTATCTAACCATGACAACTGTTCTTTCCACTGTCCCCCAGAGAAGAGATGTCAGGATTCATCACCAGCACTCCCTTTCCACCTCTGAAGGACCAGGCTTGCTGTCCCGATTCACCCTTAAGCAGACATTGGGTGCCTTCCCTGTCTTCCTAGGTGGGTAGTGGACATCACCTTTCCCTGAGGCTGGGAGAAGGCCTGAACTGAAACCATCCACAGTCCTGAAAGCAGGAGGCTCTCCTTTGACCTATCAGCTTCCAGGGTAGAGGCTGAACCTCATAAGGGTCTGAGGAGCAGGAGGGAGGAGGCAGGCAGAGGGAAGCCCCCAAACACCTGAATTCCCACCTCCTTCCCTGGCTGTGGTTGAGGCAGGGATTGTGCATGGAACCAGGTCCTTCCAGCAAGCAGCAGGAGGGAGGCAGCCCCAGGTGCTCTGCCACTGGCCAGCAGGCCCTGGCGGAAGAGCCACATCCAAAGGCAGCTTAAGAAGAGGCAGCAGCCAGTGCCCCAAGGTGTGCACAGGCCAGGCATGTAGACACAGAGCCACCAGAGTAGTAAGCCAGATGAGGGTTTGAGCCCTCCAACTTGTCTAAACTGGTTTCACACTCTGCCAAGTGGTTGGTGGTTGGCATACCACAAGGGCTAACTTGTTACTGTATCACAAGCACGAGAAAAAGGGGACTTTTTCTTCTGGAGGCCAGAAGCCCTTGTCCCTCTCCCCTTCCCAGACAGCACACATTTCTCAGCAGACCTCTTCTGGCTCCCACACTCCAAAGGGTGCTGCAGCCTCCAGAGTCAGGTGTGGGAGCTGAGGCACAGAGAGGGAAAGAGCTTCACCAGCTCAAACAGCTCTCAGGACAGAACCAGACGAAGAGCTGGCACCAGACCGGGGATGGGCTTGGTTCCTCGGGTAGACCCAAGATCCCACTGCCAGCCAGCACCAGGCCAAATGCGGCCTGCACTCTTCTTCCAAGACCTTGCTTTTCCTTGTCCTGTGGCTTTATCCGCAGCAGCATGTGGGGCTCAGGCTGGCAGCTGATTCCCAGACTTTCTTAATGTGGAGATGGCAGCTGGCCCTGCAGAGGGACCTCAGTGACCCAGTCAGCGGCAGACGGCTCCTTCCCGGCTCCGGAGCACTGTTGGCAAAAGTGTCAGAAGAGCTCCGGCCAAAGCTGCACAGATGGCCAGGGCAGAGAAGGGAGCACTACAGTCCCTGCTCGGGGCACAGTGCACCCAGCAGCTCTTAAACAGAACACTGATGCCAACGGCTGTTTGGAGGGTTTCTCTAACTCTGCTCTCGGAAACGCCTGGCTCCCGGGTACTGAGCTAATTGGAAAGGCTGTGGCTGCTCCTCCATTCCCCTGCCTACTCGGAAATTCTCACCAAGTGAGAAAGCACAGCTGACAAATTGCTTTCACGTGAAATGACACATTTATGAATACCAAATGTAGTAATTAATGCAGTTGACCTAACATTCCATTTTTGTAGACATTTAACATTTATTAATTTCAATTTCACAGTTTTCCCATTTGGTGGTCAATAAATATTTTAAAGTCTGGATATTGCTACAAGATCCTTAAAAGTTCAGACACTCAAAGTCCTACCATAGCCTTAGAGAAGGGGTAAAAGCTCTAAGTGCCTCGGTTTCCCTATCCTGGTCTCTAACTCTCATGAACCGGCAGGGTTGACCCACCCCAGCAGGGACCTTTAGACCCACACAGCTCAGGCCAAAGCCAAGAGCAACAGGGCTGCCAGCCACATCCAAATGGAAGGGCACTCAAAACCTGAGGCCCCTGTGCCCAGGAAGGGCAAAGCAAGGAAAACCATTGTGTTCGCAGTGGGTTGAATATCACTTGTGTGACTTGGAGTGTGTCTCCCAGTTAGTGTACTTGCCATGTCTATGACCTGCCTTCCTCAACTCAGTGGGAACAAGGGGGCAGGAGCAAAGGAGAAGGCAGCATGCTTCAGAGACAGTGCCAGGGTTGGCAGGATGTACCCTCCCTCCCTCTCTCTGTCTCTCTCTCCCCTCTCCCAACCAGATCATGGGGACACACTCACCCAAGGCAGGAGGACGGCAAGTCCCAGTCGAACCTGTGCAAATCAGCAAGATTTGCCTCAAAATACAACACTGAAGAAAAGGCTGGAGACATAGCTCAGTGTAAGGCCCTAAGTTCAGACTTCAATATGAGCAAGAAAGAGAGAGAAAGAGAAAATATACTGAGATGTATTAACAATTTCAGTGTTCCAATTGCCCCAAACAAACAAACAATTAAAAGATGCATAAGTTGGGCCAGAGATTTAGTTCAGTGGTTCTGGTGCCTACCTAGCAAGCTCAAGGTCCCTGGTTCAATCCCCAGTAACCACATACAACAGTACCAAGTGTGGCGACTCACGCCCACCAGCAATCAGTACCACATACCATGATGCCGGGTGTGGTGGCTCACACCTGTAATCCCAACACTTGGGAGGCAGAGGCAGGAGGACTGCCAAGTTCAAGGCTTGCCTGGGCTACATAGTGAGCTCAGAGCCAGCCTGAACTACAAAGTGAGACCCTGTCTCAAAAAAAAAAAAAAAGATGCATAAGCAAGAGCTGGATGAGAGAAAACACATCCCACTAAACCCATCATGCATTGAAAATATCTTCAATCAAAAGTGTACTCACAGGAGGCCAGAGATTTAGCTCAGTGGTTCCTGCACATGCCTGGCAAGTGCAAGGTCCCTGGTTTGATCCCTGGTAACCACATACAACAATACCAGGCACGGTGACTCACAACCACCAGCAATCAGTACCACACACCGTAATGCTGGACATGGTGGCTCACACCTATAATCACAGCACTTGGGAGGCAGAGGCAGGAGGATTGCCTAGTGCCAAGCTAGCCTGGGCTACACAGTGAGCTCAGGGCCAGCCTGAACTACAAAGTGAGACCCTGTCTCAAAAAAAAAAAAAAAAAGTGTATTCACAGGGCCAGAGATGTAGCTCAATGGTGCCACGCCTCCTCTGAAAGCACAAGGTCCTGAGGTTGATCCCTGGTACCAGAAAACAAAAATTTTAAAAGTGCATTCAAGAGACCAAACCTGCCTCTCATCACAGCTCAGCTTGGGCTCCCTTGTGCTTACTTACGCTGGGCAAAGGCACCTAACACCTAATAAAATATCAAATAACCCACATCATTTATTTTTTAATTGAATTCTTTATGGGTACATTTTACATACACGTCACGATCACACTTCACAGTGGGAATTTGTACCAGTGTATGATATGAGTTAATTCTCATTTTTACCCATTCCCCTACCCACCCTACAACCTCACCCTTACCCCTATATACATGCTTTCTTTAAAAATAAAAAGGCATTTATCTTACCGCTCATTACTTAACCCTACCCTTTTCCCTTTGAATATTTTCCATTTCACAATATCTATCATACATTCTAGAACTCATTTATATCTTCAGATTCTCATGCCAGCAAAAAGATATGGTATTTACACATGTGACCTTTTTTTTTCACTTGTGTGTATGTTCTCAAGGTACATCCTAATTTGGGTATAAATAACTCAAATTTATCATTCCTTATGGCAAAATAACACTCCATTTTATGAAAACCACATCTTTATCCAGTCTTCAGTTGATGGGCGTTTGGATAGTTTCCAAGATTTAGCTGTCACAAACTGAGCTGCTATGAACATGAGTGCACATATATTGCTATGTTATGATTCTTTTAATTCTTTCGAGTATATTCTTAGTATGGGAATAGCAGAGTCAAATGGGACCTCTAATCCTAGCTTTTTGAGGAATCTCCATATTGACCTCCACAGTGGTTGCACCAGTCTACATTCCGACCAACAGTGGAGAACAGTTCCTTTCTCCCCGCAGCCTCCCCAACATTTATTGCTGGTTAACTTCACAATAGCAGCCATTCTTTGTGGATTGAGATGAAATCTCAGTGTTGTTTTCATCTGTATCTCTCGAATGATCAGTGATGTTGAGTATTTCTTCATACCCACATCATTTACTGAACATGTGGGTCCCAAAAGAAACCCCACGACACAGAATAGGCATGGCTGCGGTTCCACCTGGCATTCAGGGCTGGCTGGGACCTGCTCACTGCTGCCACCTGTGAGGAGAGTTGATTGCTGCTAGGGAGGGTTTTGGTAGGAAGTGAGACATGAGAATGTGACCAGGTGTCTGTGTTTTTTGGTTTTTTGAGACAGGATCTCACTATACAGTTCAGGATGCACAAGAACTCACTATGCAGCCGAGGCTGGTCTTGCACCAATCCTCCTGCCTCGGCCTCCTTCCTGTGTGTACCAAGATGTCTAGCATGGAAGAGGGTATTCTTATGCCTGATTCCTGTCCTTCTCTCTCTCTGCTTCCTGACCACCATGAGTGAAGCACATTTTCCTCCATCAAGTCTTCCTGCCATCCTATTTCTTGGACCCAGCCCACTGTAAGCTGAAACTGTGAGCCAGTATCAATGTCTCCTCTTTTAAACTGTGGGTGTCTCAGCAGCAGGACACATACCATTGTCCAAGGAAAGATTCAGATTCAAAGTTCAAAATTCAAACTATAGTTTCCAGTGAATGTGTAACATTTATAAGCCACTGTAAAGTCAAAAACTTGTGAATAGCACTATCAAAAAGCAAGCATAGTCAGTACCAGAAGTAGATCTCTACAGAAAACCAGACTGGTGACTCAGAGGCAACCTGGAGAAGGTGCTGCCAGCCTGCAGAGACACTATCAAGATGAGAGTGACAGGAGGGGCGATCACACAGACTGGTAACACTTGGATTTAAATAAATGCGTGTTCTCATAAGAAGCAGGACAAATGGCACCGAAGCCATAATAAAAGGGGAAATTTAAAAAAAAAACACTGAATAAGGTGCTACCTGCCTCTCAAGACCAGGGTGTTCCAAAGAAAAATCCAGTAAAAATATATGGAAACATTACTGTTAAGAAAAATACAGGCAAGTGGGGGAAACTTGAACGCTGAATGGATTTGGGGTGACCTTAAGGGATTACAGTGGGTCTGTGAGGTGCCATAATAGCAGAGCAGTTGTGTTTTAGAGATTCTTTCTTACCTTTTAGAGATCAGGCTCAAATATCTACTGATAAAATGACAAGATGTCTGAGTTTTGCTTCCCAGTAATGCAGTGGCAGAAGTGCGTTGGGCTATAAATAAAGCAGGATTGATTAGCTGTGGGTTAAGAATTGTTGGTACTGGTTGACAAGAAAAAGCTGACTCATTCTTCTGTTGTCTTTTCCATCTAATCTATCTGAAAGTCCTCTGTAATAAAAAATGAAAAGCAAAATAGAATTTGGATGAGGATTTCTAGGCCGAAGTATCAGCCTTTGGAAACGTCCCGAGGCTGGGAAGTCTGGCTGGTTTCGGGGTGGCAGGCGGGGAGGCCAAGGTCTGTGGTGACAGTGCTGGTCAGGAGCCCTCAGAGAGCTTGGGCAAGTTTGGATCCAAACCTAACTTTTAAAGGGATTCTACTGTCAGGCGGAATAAATCAGACACACAAACTTCAGTACCGCACAGCTTCTCTTAGACAGGAAGTGCAAGGGGCAAAGAAATTAAAGGGTGAGATGAAAGACAAACAGTAGGAAACAGGGCGGTAGATCTTTTGCAGATGGGAAGGGGACCAAGAGATGGAGGGAAGGGAGAAAAAGGGGAGGGAAGGGGACGTAAAAAGAATTCAGATATGTTTTGTATATGCACCAACTTTCCACAATGAAAGTAATCTCTATGTACTGCAAACATGGACTGATAAAAACAATTTTTTAAAACATGCTAACTGGTCTCTTACTATAACAAAATACCTGGTTTATTTAGCTTCCAGTTTGGGAGGCTGGAAGCCCAAATGGCCTGGCAAGGGCTCTGGCCAGAGTTCTGCAGGTGCCAAGGTCCGGAGCAGGTATAAGTGGAAAGGACCAGATGGTGAGCCAGGTTCCACCTTCAGAAAGACCCCCCAGGAAAGCTAACTGGGTCCATGAGAAAGACCTTCATCCCCTCCAAGAACTGGCTCCCCGTCTCCAACTCACAGCTTTCTCCATAGGGCAAGGGCAGCATGGGGCCACCAGCTCATCACTTGGGGACCAGATCTTGTTCCTGGCACCTTTCCCCTGCACTGTCCCCCTACTCTGCTTCCCAGCTTTACTCTTCCAGGTGCTTCCACCATGATTCTGCCTTGGAGACAGCCAACCATGGACTGAATCCCCCAACTCCATGAGCCAAAGTAAACCTCCTCCTAAGAATGAAAATACAAGAAAGAAGTCATCTGGGCCCAGCCTGAATCTCAGGGCATTTTTGTGCAAGCACTGGTACAGGGCAAAGAGCTCCTCAAGGCCAGAGGGGTGACAGGGGTGTCCCCAAAGGAGGCTTCTCTTGCCAGAGAAGAAGGGATAGGCACAGGATGAACGAGAGCATGTATATGTCCCAGATCCCAGAGGTGGCTAGATGGTGGCCACAGAGGAGAAGAAGGGAAAGAGGGAGAAGCCTGCGTGCCAGAGAAGCAAAGGGGCCCCAGGCACACACACAGCTGCCCCCACCCCGTTTGTGTGGGCCAATCCCACTCTACCCAATAGCCCTTGCCCAAGGTAACCTTGTGCCTTGTATAGTGATTGGTGTCATTACACTAGATCTTAGTGGGACATGGTGGCCAAACAGCTGGGATCTCAGCACTGCAGGACACAGAGGTAGGAGGATCACAAGTTCGAGACCAGCCTGGGCAACTTAGTAACTTAGTGAGACCCTAATATCAAAGTTAAAATAAAACAAAAACAAATGTTTAAAGAATGAGGATATACCTCACTAAGGAGGTCCTTAGATTCCTAGTATAAACAAACAAACTAGGTCTCAGCTGATCCATTCACATCCTTCCTGTGGCCACAGGCACCAGCTCTGAAGTGGGCCACCTCAGGGCCAAGGACTCCTGCAGCTAGGATTCTGGGACGCAGACCTCTCTGTCCTTTTGGATTAGGAGGTGCACCTGGAACTGGGTAGCCTTTTTGTCACCCAGAGGGATGCCATCTACCCATCAAAATTAAAATGAGGAATAGAAATGAGCAGAAAGTTGGAGTAGTAATTGGGGCCCCGATGACAGTCATGAGCTGCTGAGTCAAACAGCCCTGCAGGCTGACTTACCATCAGACTCAGAGTTGCACACCGATAAATCACTTCTGGTGGAGCCACTTTGAGCTGACTTTTCCTATTATATTTCTTTGAGGACAGCGGAAAAGCTAAGGGAAGTCGAAAGCAGCTCCCCTGTGCTGGCTCCTGCCAAAGGGCCCCGTGGCTGAGGAGGGTCCGCGGGCGTCCACTCTCCAGAGAACAGCACTGAGAGCTTCACAGGCACAGAGCCAGAAACCAAATTAAGGAACTCCTTTACTCAGAATTGGCCAATTTAAATGTAAGTCTCATCCCAGAGCAACCTTGCTGAGAAACGCAGAGTACTACTGAGCGGCCCATCTGAGCTCCGCCCAGCCGGGCTGACATCAGTGTCACAAGCAGAAGGGCTGCAGGCGCCAGAGACAGACAAAGAAATAGAGGCCAGAGATCTGTCCTGGTCAAGTAGTCTTTGGTTCTGGCTGGGAATTCTAGGGCCCCAGGGGTGGGGGGGGGCAGGTAAGACCAGCTGGGAGCAGGTGGCTGCTGTGGAATCCGCACATCATTAGGCGTCACTTCCCAACCTGCAAAAGATCTAGAAATCCCTGTCCCGCCAGAGCCCTGCAGCCTCCGGCTTGGCAGTGTCTATACAGAAGGACCTCAGGGAGCAGCCCTGGTCCCTAGGCTGCTGCCTAAGCTTAGGACACTGGTCAGGCCCCTCCTCCACCCAGCCCGGCTGCTCAGGCCTGGCGCACTGCCGCTCTGCCCACAGACATTTTTCTGTTTTAATAGTCATGTGTTCGTGTTTATGCTCCTTTGAATTTATGACTAGGGAGGCTGTTTTCTTGTTTATGGCTGTGATATAAAATTTCTCTTTAGACTTCAGGGCCTTTTTTTTAGCAAGTCAATGGAAATAAAAATAGTAAGTAAATAATAGAATTGACAGGGTGTCAATATGGGGTGACTTGAGTGAGATATTTGGAAATGCTGCACTAATCAAAAGCTCCACCAGGACTGCAGTCAGCAGAGATGCAGCTCACAGAGACCTCTTACTCTTTTACTCTTGTCAGGTCAGGCTGGCTTTCCTTCTTGCTTTCTTCTTGTTTTCTGTTTGGATTTTAGTTTTTGACACAGGGTTTCAATATGTAGTTCAGGCTGGCCTTGAACTTATAGTGATTCTCCTGCTTCAGCCTCCCAAGTGCTGAAATTGTAGGCATGGGCCACCACACCTAGCTTGGTTGGCCCTTCCTTCCTTCCTTCCTTCCTTCCTTCCTTCCTTCCTTCCTTCCTTCCTTCCTTCCTTTCTCTTGGTTTTTTAAGATTAGGTCTCACTATGAACCTCAGGATGGCCTTGAACTTAACCACAATCCTCCTTCCTCAACCTCATTCGTGTTGGGATTATAGGTGTGCATATACCTATAATCACACCCAGCTTTTTTTTTTAATTAGTGCCTATTTGCAATACAAAATAATGATGTTCATTTAAAGGCTTTGTTTTATGCAAACAATAGGTCTTGATCATTTTCTATCTCTTTACCCCCTTCCCTTACTTTCTCCCTCCTCCTGATCCCCTTCCATGTCTACCAAAGTTAGCCTAGCCTTCCTTTCCCACCATCTCTCCTTCATTTCACTCATTCATTTATTTAGATTTTGCAATATTATATCATTATATTATACAATATTTGACTGTGTATCTTATTTCACTTAACATTACAGTCTCAAATTCCATCCATTTTCCTGTGAATGATGTGAATTCATTCCTTTTTATGGATGAATAACATTCCACTGTGTACATACCACACTTCCTTTATCCATTCATCTACCGATGGACATCTAGGCTGTTTCCAGAGCTGAGCCATTGCAAATGGTGCTGCTGGACACATGATACTCATGTATCACTCCAGAGGGATGTCTTTAACTATGTCAGAAATATGCCCAGGAGAAGTATAACTGGGTCAAATGGCATTTCCAGTTTTAGTTTCTTGAGGAATCTCCATACTGATTTCCATAGTAGTTGTGTCGCCTCAAGTCCCCAGTAGTAACATAAAAGGGTCCCTTCTCCCCAGATCCAAGACACACATTCTGCCAGGGGTCACCTGGATTCTCAGAGCTATTTTGATTCTCAATTCCCTCATGGCTGAAGATAACAAACATGTTTTCTTGTACTTATGAGCCATCTGTACTTCTTTTGAGAAATGTGTGTTTGGTTCATTTACCCATTTTTTTTCATTGTGTCCTTTGTTTGGGGGACTTAGCTTGGAGGGGTCCTTTATATATTCCAGATGTAAGTCCTCCAGCACAAGAAGAGTCATGGTGAGAATTTTTTCCCATCCCGTAGGTGGCCTTTCCCCACTGCTGTCTGCTTCCTTAGCTGTGCAGATGCTGTTTAATCTGATGTGGTCCTGTTTGTTGACTCTGGGTATCACTTCCAGTGCCGTTGGGTTCTATTTAGGAGTCCGAGCCTGAGCCTGTGCCTATCATGTACTTTCCCTGTCTTCCTCCAGCAGTTTCAGTGCTTCTGTTTTTATATCCAGGTCTTTGATCAGTTCTGATTCCAGCTCTCTCTTTGACACACAGTAGCTGCCCACATCTGTAGTACCATGTAACAACCTGACCATGGAACAACCTGACACATGCACACCTCGTGCAGTGACCCAAGAAGAGTGATTTCCACCTCCACTGCCTCGTCCCCAGGTCAGTTCTTTAGCAGACAGCATTTGAAGCGTTGGCCTGAAGACAGCTCCGGCCCCTGGGCCCTGCCCCCAGCATCTATGTGCATAGCAACTCACTGGGACCCACCCTCCCGTGTCTGCCAGGGGGCTCATGTCTGGCACCCAGACCACCCACCAGCACAGAAATGCAGAAGCCTGCAAAGTAATTAATATCCCTCCATTTAGCTCGCTGTTAATAAGCTGGATAAGAGCTCCTCTTGAAATTAATAACTTCAAATGACCCCAGAGCCCCGGTTTCATATCCTCTTTTTTTTTTTTAAAGAGACAAAACACACTTACACACACTCACAGAATTTAAATAGAAAAGCAATTTTCATTTATGAGCCAGTATCACTATTCATGACTGGAGAATAGTAGGGAGTAAAAGCCATTTTCACTTAATTAGATTGGTGAACATCACAGGACAAGGGGAGGCCAGGGAGGTGGCAAAGCAGATGAAAGGGGAAAAAAATCCCTCCCATGTCGCCATGGGTGCAGACAGCCACACGTGGAGCCGGGCCAGTGTGTGTGCACACGTGTCAGTGACAGACCCCAGCACTTGTGTCACATGGGGAAGAAGAATCCGCAGAGACTCCGGGCGTAAAGCCACGTCCTCAGACAGAGCAAGGGAGTCTGGTCTTAAACTACAAGGGAAGGTGAAGGCAGCGAGCCTGGGAAGGAGTGGAAGGGGCGGTGGCTCAGGGAGAGGACAGACGGCCGCCCTGGCGCGTGTGGCCTCCACTTGAACCTCATCTTGACAGCTCGTGAGAGCCCCAGAGCACCTGTATTTTTGTACAGCTGAGGGGTGGGGCTCAGAGAGGCTGAGGCACCTTCCTTGGTGGCCCAGCAGTGAATGACAGAGTTGAGAAACAAACACAAGTGCCCTGATGGCTGAGGCACAGCCAGCCCTTTAGGCCCACACTTTGTCTCTCTCCCTCCAGTAATGGAGATGGAACCCTGGCCTTCGCACTCAGCAATGTCCCCGGTTCCCTTTTATATTTTTTATTTCCAAACAGGGTCACTAAATTACCTAGACTGGGTTTGACTTTGTGATCCCCCTGCCTCAGGCTTCCTCCTGCCTCAGCCTTCTAGATAACTGGAATTATAGGCATGTGCCACCAAATCCAGCTTGGCCTCCACATTAAACCTCCTTTGATCCTGGCAAAGCCAACTCCTCCCCACACTTCACATTTGTGAAAACTGAGGCTCAGACAGCTGATGTCCCAGCCTGGGATGGGCAGGGACTTGAACTCAGGCCTTGGGACTCAAAGGCCAGTGCTCCCCTTACTGCAGGCCACAAACATCTGGGAAGCTGACAGCTGAGGCAAAACCATGGGGTTCACCCTGGGACACCGTCTGATTGTGGGGCCCTGGGGCCCCTACCAGGCTCCAGTTCTGTGGTCCTACCTCTGAGACCTCTGTGGTCCCACCCCAGAGCCCCTACATTCCTCCACCACCCCAGCAGCTTACAGGAAACTACAACAGGCCAGTATCATAAATGCAGGTCCCCTCTGCGAGTCACAACAGCAGCAGTGACACTGGCTATTTCAAGGTGGCCCCCCAGGGGAACACAGTGCTGAGCCCTTCACCCAGGCTCACTTTCGTAAAGTAAATCTCAGCCTCCTCCTTCCAAAATCAGAGAAACAGCTGGGCATGGTGGTGCACATCTATCATCCCAGCATTCTGGGTGGCTGAGGCAGGAGTGTCCCAAGTTTAAGTCCTACCTGGGCAATTTAGCAACTTAGTGAGACCCTGTCTCAAAATAAAAAGGGGGAGCTGGGGACAGAGCTCAGGGAAGAGCACACCTGGCTTAGTCCTCAGCACTGCCAAAGAGTAAAAAACAAGAAACTGAGGCACAGGGAAATCAGAGAGCTGGGACTAATGGCTCAGCCCGCACTCCCTTGCACATAACCATGAGAGTCCTCTGCCCACACACAGCCTGGTGCCAGCCATGGGAACAGGAACTGAGTGCCACCTACCCCTGCTCTCAGCCTTCAGGTGTCACATGGGGTTCTCTGGAGGTGCCATTAGCCTCCTGCTATTTGTAGGTGAGGAAATGGCACAAAAGGGTCAAGGGGCCTGCCCAAGGTCACACAGCCAGAACTGTCCAGGGCCACCTGCAGTTCCAAACCCTGCTAGGTCCAAACTGCCTGTTCCCAGGCCTCCCAGTGCCACTCCAAGCTGTCCCCTCATTTCTCCCACACACCTGGCAAAGAGTGAGGCCTCTGCCAACACAGGAAACTGGGGCAGCCAGAAGGACAAGCCCACAGGGACACAGACAATTGCTGCCAGTACTCTCATAGTTCAGCCTGAGCTTTGCAGCTGGTCTGGTGCCAGCCATGTGCAAGACGTGCCCTGTTAGCTTCAGGCTGGCAGAGGAGGCCGACCTCAGTGCACCACACAGGAGTCAAGAGTGTCCCATTGTGGGCTCAAATGCCAGCTATATCCTGATTGCTTCCTGAAAGGCCCTGCAGAAGGAGAACAGGCCCAGGAATCAGCACACTCAAAGGCCCAGTCCCCTCCCAGGTCCCTGGAAAGCAGGCTCGGAGCACTTGACCCACACAGGGTCAGACATTGGCATCTTAGTGACCTTCCCAACCAGCCTGTCCACTGTACAGGAGGGAACACCAAGGCCCATGGGGCTTATGACCCACTCCCAGATCACCCAAATTGGAACCGAAATGCTTGTTCTCTGTAATGCCACCTTAGCAAACAGTGAGAAGGTCCCCATCCAGGGCAAGAGGCCGGGCTTGACCCAGAGTGAGGCCTTCCTGGGACAGCAGATGGGGGCAAGGGACACTGCCCTGGGACAGATGCCGTCCTTTCTGCCAGGCCCTGGAAGCCTGCCCTACACATACCCGGGGACACTCATGCACACAGTGCCAGGTGGGCACATTACAAGGCCAGGTGCAGCTGGCCTTGTCCCCTGACCACACTGGCGCAGCCTGAATCCTGCAAAGTGTGGCATCTGACCCCTAGCCGGTGCCCTCAGGGGGCTGCCCTGGGCCCCATTCCTGATGCACAGCCCGGGGGGAAGCACAGTGCTGCAGGTGACTCGTGTTTCCCAACTCTTCTGCTAGAGAACTTACATCTGGAAACACCCTCAGGTGTTTCCCAAACTCCCTGGGAACCTTCCAGGTTCTTCCTGGGGCCACAATGTGGGGAGGCAGGAGTTTTACCAGGTGATGATGCCCCAAAGGCTCTGTCCTCCACTCAGATTAATGCTGCTGTCACAGAACGGGTTGGTTATCTGGGGAGTGAGTGCCGGATAAAGGAAGGTTTGCACCTTTCCCTCCCCTGTGCATGCATGTGCACTCCTCCCCTCGTCCTCCTACCATAGCTAGTCCAGTAAAGAGGACTCACCAGACAGCAGCCCTGGGCCCTGGGCTTCTCAGCCTGCAAATAGTAAGAAATAAATCTCTGCTCTTTAAAAACTACCCAGCCTGCCGGGTGTGGTGGCTCGCACCTGTCATCCCAGCACTTGGGAGGCAGAGACAGGAGGATTGCTGAGTTCAAGGCTTGCCTGGGCTACATAGTGAGCTCAGGGCCAGCCTGAACTACAAAGCGAGACTCTGTCTCAAAAAAACAAACAAACAAACAAACAAAAAAACTACCCAGCCTCAGGTCTTCCGTTATATGAGCATACAACAAGCTGAGACACAGGCCCAAGAAAGGAAGAATACAGATACTCCTGACCATCTAAGATGCCAGGATGAAACCTGGGACCAGACACCCGGGACCCCTAATAAATTCACTTTGTGGCTTAAACTAGTTTAAGTGAGTGTCTTTTACTTGTAACTAAGAGTGCTGAATGGCTGGGCACAGTGGTACATGCGTATAATTTCAGCACGCTTGGTTGGGGCAGGAGAATTGCAAGTTCCATCACAAACTGGACAACTTAGCAATTTAGCCAGATCTTATCTCAAAATAAATTTAAAAGCCCATGCCTGCCTGGCAAGCTCAAAGTCCTGAGTTCAAATCTTGATCCCAAAATAAATAAATTTAAAAGCATGGGGAAGGAGGTTAAGGAGGTGGCTCAGTGCAAAGGATTCAACTCCTGGGTTCAATTGCTAGTACTTCAAGGAGTGAGAGAAAGAAATAGGGAAAGACAGGGAGGGAAAAGCAACAACGAATACAGAGGGCAAAAGACCTACTTGGAAGCTGAAAGTAGAAAACACAAGATTTTGAAAAAAGGCACAGGAAGCCAAAAGAGCTTCAGGCTCTACAAAGCGTCAAGACACCTGGGTTCTTGCAGGCTCCGCTGTGAGACTCTGACTTCTCGACTCGCCCCTCTGTATTAGACGCATCTTTTATTGTCTGTCGCGATGATCGCTGTGCTATGTAGGGCTTTGTGGACCCCGGAAGGGGCTGATTATTCTTTTTTTAAATTTTTTTTATTTTTTTAAATTGAATTCTTTATTGGTACAATTTATATATATCTCAAAATCACATATAACATTGGGGAATTTGTACCAGTATATGACAAAAGTTAATTCTCATTTTTACCCATATCCCTACCCACCCCCACCTCCTCACCCCCTTTATACATGCTCTTTTATTTTCATTCTGTATTATATTTATTCCTTCCCCTCATCACATCACATTTGCACACCAAGTTTCCTATAGAAATTTCCCACTCTATAAAAGCTGTCATACTTTCTAGAGCTCATTTGCATCTACAGGTGTTCATACCGAAGAGAAGATCCGGAAATTGTCTATCTGTGATCTATTGATTTCACTTATTAGTATATCCTCCAGGTGTCTCCATTTGCACCTAAATGGATCGATTTTGTCATTCTTTATGGCAGAGTAATACTCCATTTTATTTAAAAAAACACATCTTCTTTATCCACTCTCCAGTTGATGGACATTTGGGTTGTTTCCAAGATTGAGCTATCATAAACTGAGCTGCTATGAACAAGGGTGTACATTTGTCTTTCCAATGTGATTTTTTAAATTCTTTTGGGTATATTCCTAGCAGGGGGATAGCCGGGTCAAATGGGACAACATACAGGAATTTATGGGACATAGGGGCTGATTATTCTTACAGAAAGGAAGCAGCCGGTCGGGTCTGCAGACCAGTCAGGAGCGACTCCCAGACCACCGCCAGCCTCGGAACTCACAGGCCAGCCCCGCCCCGGCCCCGCCCACCTGCCTATCCACCCCACCTCCGGGCAGCTCCTGCGCCCGGCTCTGAAATGACCCAAACCGGCGGGGCCCAGCCACCATCACTCCTCCCGTGGAAACCCATGCAGCATCTCCAGGGCGTGGCCTGGGCCTTCTTGGGGTCTGTGACTCCAGGGAACCATTTCCATGGCAGCTGCCTCTGATCTGGTGCCCTCTGAGCCTCGACACTTCCTTTTATAACAGGCGATGGCCCCACCTCCTCCGGGGGTGTCTGCAGGAGCTGGATGCCATCGCCTGAAGACTGAAGACCCCTGGGACTCTGAGGCTCAGGGACAAGGCCAGCATGATGACATCCTGATAGCCCTTTGAGGACACCACACTCAGACTGCCTTGGAACCGGAGGGCCAGAGTGACCATCCTGCTCTCCAGAAGGGTAAACTGAGGCACAGGTGGGTGTCTAAAGATCCAGTACTAGAAATCAAGAAAAAGGAGAGGGCATAAACGCAGGCTTACTGAGATTAAGCAAGGAGGGGAGGGGACAGGAGCACCGACCACAGCCCCATGGGACCCGCATGCAACACACAAGCCTGTACCGCCCTCCAGCCTGGCACAGCTCGGGCCCTCCTTGTCACTCCTGCTCCCAATTTTCCCTCTCCACCCTCAACCACAGTCAGGAATCTCTCCAGCTCACAGCAGACCCCTCTTCCAGCTGGCATTGCTCTGTGCCCGCCAGCCACAGGACGCCATCTCCAAGCTGTCCGGGCTCTCGGCCCAGCGAGGCGACTCCCCCGATAAAATCAAAACCCCCAGAAGGTGATTCCAGGTGACTCTGACTTCTCGGCAGCAGCTCCTGTCTTGGCTTTCTCCTCGATCAAAACCATTTTCTTGGCTGCAACAGCTGTTCAGGCCAAGTCTGGGGTGAGGAGACCCCAGACATCCGGAACCCTGTTACCAGAACCCAGGCCCAGAGGGCAAGGAGGAAGACATCTGGTCTCTCGTTGGACTGGTGGGGACGGATCACAGCAATAGCTGCTCCTCTAAGGCCGCCATTTGCCACTGTCCCCGCCTCCCTGTCATGCCCCTGCCCTGGCTCAGTGATGCCACCCTCTGTGCTCCTGCCGCTGTCGGGTTTTCAAGCCCCAGCACCCACCCAGCCATGTGCCTCCCTGCTCTTGTCTGGATCTTAGGGCAGCAGGCTTGGGGGACCATAAGCAGAAGTCTCCACCTCTCCCTTTCCTTCAGACTGACCAGGTCTCCCTGCTGACCTCCCTCCACTCTGCAAGGATCCCCTGAACCTGTCTGACTCTCCCACCCCTGAGACGCTGCTCCCAGCCTGGCCTGGCCTGGAGGTTACCCCCCTCTCCGCCACCAACACCAGCTCCGTCCCGCTCCTACCTGTTCAGGACGCCAGGCTGCTGCAGCCCGGTCCTCAGTCCATTTTACAGAGGCCACTGGGCTGAGACGCTGGTTCTCTCTCCAGTCTCAAGGCAGCTCTGCTTCTGGGGTCCCCCACCACAGGCACAGCTGTCTCCCCTCCCAGGAGCCCTCACTCTTCCCCTAGTCCCTAAGCCCCTCGTCCTTGCTGGCTGCTGCCCACTGAGAAGCCCGACCCAGTCTGCAGGCTTTTGTTGTCCTCCGCATTGCACATTTTGGGGCCCCCATCCTCCAGCTGCAGAAGGGCCCCCTGGCCCCAGGACTGCCACACGTTGCTCCCCATTCCGTGACTGCAGCCTGGGCATGGGCCTGCCTCAGAGACCGAACCCCCGGAGGCCCTCTGCCCCCTTTTCAAGGGAGCCATTTCTCAGCCCTGACACCCACCGTCTCGGTGGCCCTGAGTTCTCTCCCTCCTGCTCTTAGTGCCTGCTCACCCGGCATGCCGCGCACTGCAGTCTGATTGCCACGCGCGAAGCATCCCCACTTGCCCGAGGGGAGCAGCTGCAGCCCCAGGAGTCCTGCAGCAGCTGCTCCTGCCCCTCCGCTAGAGCCCCTGGCCGGCAAAGGCCCCCAAGGAAGGGGGCCACCGGATGGCAGGAGAGGTCCCCTGGGCAGGGGAACCCCTGCTCGACTGTAATTAAACTCTGCTGTGGTGCAGGCCGCAGACAAAGGGAACCTGTAATGGGATTAGAATTGTCATAAATTAGAGTCATAAATTCAATAAGTGCCTTATCAGCCTCCCTCTGGCAATGCTGGCCCACAGCAGCTGCTTCAATAGGCAGCATGGAGAGGCTGTGCAAAGACCATGGTGCTACCAGGCAGCTGTGAGCAGCTGGGGCCCAAGCTGACCAGGGCCAGGTACCCCTCTCCCCAGAGCCCTGCCACAGAGCAGGCCATGACAGCTGGTGGTGCTCCAGAACCAGCCATGGCTCCCTATATCCCCTGTGAGCTAATCCAGCCCAGCTCTTCAACTTCCTCCCTTGGAATTTGCTGATACGCACTCTGCCACCCACCACTGGGACCCATTCAACAGCTTCTGGCCCCAAACATGTGGTGAGCTGGAAAGCTCTAGCGCTAGGTGTCTGCGTGGCTCGACCCCTCCCGCCACTCTGCCTGTATTCGCTGAGTGCCAACTGAATACCAGATCCTGTGCTGAGCTCTTTAGAAAACGCCAGGCACCAGGTGGCAGGTCAGGTGGGGCCACAGAGCTGAGGGAGCTGCCACTCTGGGCCGGGCAGGCGCCTTGAGGGACACAAAGGAGAGAGCGCTGGGGCTCAGCCGTGCAGGGTGGGGATCTTGGGACAAGGGAAACTAAGCTCAGGCTGAGTAGAAGGGGTGCAAGGGCCCCAGCACGCAGCAGAGAGGCCCCCGGGTCAGTGGGACCTGAAGTTTATACAGTGGGGTGGGAAATGGGGAGGCTAAAGAGTGAAAAATAGACCGGAAGTTGGTATCCATTGAAAGTGAAAAACTTACAGCCTCCACATTTTTGAAAGCTGATAAATACCACAAACATCACAAAATACCGGGAAAATATTTTCATTAACTGCCTGACTCACTTTTTGAAACCCACAGAGCCTATATTCCCAGACCTACTTACCTGCCTTTCTACCTGTCATCTATCTGTCTGTCTGTCTGTCTATCTGACTATCTACCTATCTATCTATTAATCTTTGAAACAGGACCTTCCACTAGGCTACCCAGGCTGGCCTCAGACTTGCAACCCTCCTGCCTCAGCCTTCCATGTAGCTGGTATACAGGTATGCACCACTGTGTCCAGCTCACATTTGTTGACTTGATCTAATTACATGTCTGGCTGCCTACGCTTGGGTCCCTTCTATGTCAAGGTTTTGTAACTTCATTTTCTAGAAGGAAAATAGAAATCGATTTTCTAGAAATCCAACAGGATTGAGTAAAATAAACCCACATGCACCACGCTTGCACACGTGTTTGTGTATACAGACATACACAATAACTGTATTGTGTTATATGAGACACTTAAGGTGTGGTTGCACATAAAGACACACTCGTATGTAATGCTGCTGTGGGTCAGTGCCCCACTGTGGTCACAACCCCTGAGATGTCCACACGCTGATCCCTAGATCTGGGAACTTACCAAGCGGGAACTAAGGCTGTGAACCCAACACACGAAAAATAAGATTATCTGATTCTCCTGAAGGGCTCTAACCACCAGGGAGGGAGAGAGAGGGGGGAGCCAGATAGGCAGCCATGTGAGGAGGACTCAGCCCAGCTCAGAAGAGCCAGAGGCCACAGATGTCCCCTACGCTGGGGAAGCACGGACAGCCAGTGTCCTCTCAGCACCAGGCAGTCACTACAACCTCGGCCCCAAGAGAGCCGTCTGGACTGCTGACCTCAACCACTGTAAATTTACGGTCTAAGCCAGGCGTGGTGGAGCAAGTCTGCAATCCCAGCACCTGGGAGGCTGAGGCAGGAGAATCACACTAAATTCAAGCCCAGCCTGGGTTGCGTAGCAAGACTCTGTCACAGTGCACTCCTCCCATACGCACAGCACATGTGTGGGCAGGGCCACAGGACTCGCCACCCCTGGCCTCCTCTCCACGTTGGTGACTCTGATGTGCACACCGATGTCCCCCTGAACCCTCATCACTTGAGTCCCCCACCGGGGGTCTTAAATGGATCCTGCACCTGCCATGGCTGCCACAGTGTCACCGCCCAGCTCTGGGTACAGGGAAAGGATGCTCTGGATGGCCTGAGGTTCGCACCCTACACACACGTACATGCACACACATGCACACGCACGCTTCCTGTGGACTCCTTGCTGGGGCCCCTCCCCACACCTCTGAAGGGATCTATCCAGACTGCCGTCACTCGGCCCAGGGCACAGACAGCTGGGACACAGCTCAACCTTGTTCAGGTCCCAGTGATGAGCTGGGCAGGGGCAGAAGGTGTGAAGCAGGCTGGCCATGCGGGACCGGGGAGGGTGTGGAGAGGACTGTGGGACACACCAGACCAGGCAACAGAGAAGAGCGGGTCACGGGAGAAATGTCCAGCCCTGCGTGGGCCCTGCAGACCTGGGAGCCCTCAACCCCACCCCAGCCCTAGGCTGGACCACCCCGCTGTCTGGGGGTCCCCGGCCCCCACGAAGCCAAGCTCAGAGTCCTTGCTAGTACTTATTAAGCCACTAATTAATTGAATTTTTCCCCCTCATTGCATGCTGTTAATTAGTTTCTTGTAGTAACAGAGACTATTATTCTTGGAAGTAATAACTTGGTCCGGGAAGCAGTTTTCATGCTACTTCTAATTACTGGAGGAGGCGGGGTCTCGGGCACAGGTAGGCAGGAGAGGAAGGAGCGCACTCAGCCAGCTCTTCCTCTCCAAGGAGATTTCTGGGGGCTCCTAGGGAGAGGGAGGGAGCCATGGGGGACTGGGGTGGGCAGAGTGTGGAGGGCAGTGGGGAGGCAAGGACATGCGTGTGGTGCGCGTGCAGGGCTGTCTGTGGTGAGAACCACTGCTCTGCACCACGTCTGTCAGCTAATGATTATAATGGTAAAAGCAAAAAATAAAAGATGACTTGTATCTTTTTTTTTTTTTTTTGCTTTTTGGAGACAGGGTCTCGCTTTGTAGTTCAGGCTGGCCCTGAGCTCACTATGGCGCCCAGGCAAGCCGCCGCGAACTCAACAATCCTCCTGTCCTGTCTCTGCCTCCCGAGTGCTGGGATTACAGGCGTGAGCCACCACGCCCAGCATTATATGTGGTAACCGGGGATCGAACTCAGTTCCTTGCGCTTGCGAGGCAGGCGCCGGAACCACTGAGCTAACCCTCCGGCCCGACTTGTATCTTTGTATTATTATTATTCAGCATTTTTCCCAAATTACCTCCAATGAAAACCGTTACTTTTGCTGAGCACACCTATTATGCCAGTGCTTAGGAGGCTGAGACAGGAGGATTGCTGTGAGTTCAAGGACAGCCTATGCTACAGTGAGACCCTGTCTCAAAAGCATTTTTTAAAGAAACACATTACTTTTATAATATCAGAAGTAATTTTTTTTTCAAGCCAAGGAAGGCCTTGGAGCATTTAGGAACATTATCCTTGGAGACCAGAGCTATAGGATGCTGGGCCAGGGCCAGCAGGAAGCAAATTCCATTTTATCAACCACTTCTGTTCCAGGCTGTCCTTTCTGTCCCATTCCTGTCTATGTCCTGCAGCTAAGGAACACCAAAAGCAGGATGCAAAGTTGGAGCTCTGGGGCCAGAGATTTAGCTCAGTGGTTCTGGTGCCTGCCTAGCAAGCGCAAGGTCCCTGGTTCATATCCCTGGTTCGATATCTGGTAACCATATACAACAATACAGGGTGTGGTGGCACACGCCCACCAGCAATTAGTACTACATACCACAATGCAGTGCATGGTGGCTCACACCTGTAACCCCAGCACTCGGGAGGCAGAGACAGGAGGACTGCTGAGTTTGAGGCTTGCCTAGGGTACATAGTGAGCTGAGGGCCAGCCTGAACTACAAAGTGAGACCCTGTCTCAAAAAAAAAAAGTTAAGGCAGGAGATTTAGTTCTGTGGTTCCGGCACCCACCTAGCAAGCACAAGATCCCTGGTTCGATATCCGGTAACCACATACAATACGGGGTGTGATGACTCTCACCCACCAGCCATCAGTACCACATACCACAATGCCGGGCATGGAGGCTCATGCCTGTAATCCCAGCACTCGAAAGGCAAAGGCGGGAGGATTGCTGAGTTTGGGGCTTGCCTGGGGTATGTAGCTCAGGACCACCTTGAACTACAAAGCAAGACCCGGTCTCAAAAAAAAAAAAATTGGAGCTCTGAGTTTGAACCCAGGGGCCTGACCCTGACCCATTACCACCTCATCCCAACATATAAGTGGGAACCAGGTTTGGGGACAAACAGCTGGAGATAAACAGCCTTCCCCCAGATCAGGAACTGGCTTAGCTTGTTTCTATTGCTATGATAAAAGACTTGATGCTGCCAGGTGTGGTGGCTCATGCCTGTAATCCCAGCACTCGGGAGGCAGAGACAGGAGGATTGCTGAGTTCCAGCTTGCCTGGGCTACATAGCTCAGAGCCAGCCTGAACTACAAAGTGAGACCCTGTCTCAAAAAAAAAAAAGACTTGATGCTGGGAACTTTATTTTTTTAAAAAGTGTCTACTTCTGGAGGGTTAGGAACAGAAGGCATCCCAGCAGAGGGAGAGCGTGCAGAGAGGTTCATGTGGCAAGACAGGGAGCAGGGAAGAAGCACAAGCCAGGCTTGCCTTTTTTTTTTTTTTTGGAGACAGGGTCTCGCTTT
>PVIC010000801.1:10009-34710 GCA_004025085.1 Thryonomys swinderianus | reverse complement strand
GGATTACAAGTTTAAGCCTTGCTGAACAATTGAGACTCTAAAAATAATACATCTATAAGCAGCAATACAGATCAATATGAAGGTCCTGGGTTTAGTTCCTTATGGGGAGAAAAAAAAGAATAAAAAAAAAATAAGTAAAGACCCAGCAGTAGAACACTTGCCTCATATATGTGAGGCCCTGAATTCTAGCCCTGATACTCTCAACGAAAAAGAAAACGTGATTTTTGCCAAGCATGGTGGCCTAACCCCAGCACTTGGGAGGCTGAGGCAGGAGGACTGCCCATAGTTCAAAGCCACCCTAAGGGCTGGAGATTTAGCTCAAGTGCTACTGCACCAACCTTGGTCACACAAGGGCCCAAGTTCAATACCTGGTACTAAAAAAAAAAAAAAAGCCACCCTGGACTACATAGCAAAATTTCATCTTATTAAAAAAAAATTACAAAATGCAAAACCCTCATGGACCTTGCAGTCTAATGACAGAAGAAAATATAAAGTGTCTGTCTAATAACAGAGGAAAAATATAAATTAGAAAACAAAGTAGGCCAGGGATTTAGCTCAGTGGTTCTGGCATCTGCCCATAAGCTCAAGGTCCCGAGTTCAATCCCAGGTACCACATATCACAGTGCCATGCATGGTGGCTCACGCCTGTCATCCCAGCACTCGGAAGGCAGAGGCAGGAGGATTGCTGTGAGTTCAAGGCTTGGTTGGGCTACAGAGTGAGTTTGGGGCCAGACTGAACTACAAAGTAAGACCCTATCTCAAAAAAAAAAAAAAAAGAAAGCAGTCTTTCGGGTCCTCCCTTCCAAGATGACGAAGAAAAGAAGAAACAATGGTCGTGCCAAAAAGGGCCGCAGGCATGTGCAGCCTATTCACTGCACGAACTGCACCCAGTGCGACCCCAAGGATAAAGCTATTAAGAAGTTCGTCATTCGAAACATAGTAGAGGCCGCTGCTGTCAGGGACATTTCCAAAGCGAGTGTCTTCGACTCTTACATGCTTCCCAAGCTCTATGTGAAGCTGCACTGCTGTGTGAGTTGTGCCATTCACAGCAAAGTGGTCAGGAATCGATCTCATGAAGCCCAGAAGGACCGAACACCACCACCTTGATGTAGACCTGCTGGTGCTGCCCCACAACCCCCGCCAAAGCCTATGTAAGGACAGGGATTTCAGTGGACTAAAGAAAACTTAATGGACCAGAAAAAAGCTGTCGGGCAAAGAGCATGAAATAATAAAATGCACATTAACCTTAAAAAAAAAAAGAAAAGAAAACAAAGTGAGAGAAAACAGTGGGGATAAACACCCTGTGGATGGGATGGTCCAGAGAGGGACTCTGAGAGGCAATATTTAAACTGAAGCCAAAAGAACACAGGAAGGGGACAAAACCACAGCGGCCATGCCCTGGAGAGTGAGTTCTAGGTCGCCTCAGGCTCGGCCCAGCCACATCCCTGCCTCCTGCTCAGGCCCAGTGCGAAGCCATGACTCACACAAGAAAAAGCCATGCTAACCTTGACAGGCCCTCAGTCAGCAGCAAGGCCCTCACTCCGTCATGGGAGGGAGGCGGGCCCCTCTGAGTCTTCAAGCTGCTGTGATGCTAACAAGTGGCCAAGCGGGCTGCAAAGGCCCAGCGCCTCCCTAGGAGTACGTTTCACTTGTCCAAATCTCTTCCAGTGCAGAGCAGCCATTTCCCGGCCACTGGACGAGGTGTCCTCAGATGCCCAAGGCAGGCACCCACGAGGCAAGGGCTTCCTGCCTCTGCCCAACAGAAACAAAATTGGGAAGTAGAGCATTTAGGTGACTCTGGCAGAGGCAGGAGAGGGTGACAGGACAGGACGGAGACCTGGGAATCTATGTCTGTCCCAGTCAGCGCTCAAAACGGTGCCGCCTGTGGGTGGCTGCAGAGGGTGGAGAGGGGCACTGTGTGACCGGCTCAGCCCCATGCCCAGCCCCAGCCCAGGAAACAGCCGATGCCCAGTGGATGTTTGTCAGAGGAATGAATGAAAAAACGAATGAATCTAGCCAGCCGTGGTGGTTCACGCCTGTAATCTCAGCACTTGGGAGGTTGAGGCAAGAGGATTGCTGCGAGTTCAAGGCCAACCTGGGCTACATAGCAAGACCTTGTCTCAAAGAAAACAAAAAACAATGAACAAATCCAGGTTCCCTGCAAATGCGGGGTGACTGCCTCCTCCCCACTTCATCATCCTCAGAGCAGGAACATGGCCCGCACATCACAGACAAGCTAAGCCCTGGGACAGATTACCAAGCAAACCACCCCAGGGACCCTGGAAATGCATCTCAGGACCTGCAGACTTCCTGACACAGGTTAAGACAGCCCTGTGATTCATGGTCACAGATGCCTGGGAAATAAATGTCATGCTGCCCCGGCCCTTCCCATCCCAGCCTCTAATATCCCTTCCGAGGAAGAAACCTCATTATTCAGCACCCGTGGAACAGCCAGCAAGTACATCAGTGGCCTGGAGATTGCTCCCTGGGGAAACTGAATGTGGCTTCCGGTGAGGCCGCTCTGCCATGCTGTGTAGGAGGAGCAGAGGTCTCGGGGCAGGAGTGGGAGCAGCTGGAGCCAAAAGTCCCTGCCCATCTTCCAGCTTCCCACAAAGTTCACCTGATAAGGTGCCCCTCCACCCAGTGAGGTCGTTGTGAAGGGAACATCCCACCCCCCATCCCAGCCATCACTTCCTGGGACAGAAGCAGCTCACAGTGCAATCCTAGAGGACAATTCAAAGGAGGCATCACACCAGACACGGTGGCACGTGCTCGTAATCCCAGCCCAATGGGAGGCTGAGACAGGAGGATTGCTAAGGAGTTTGAGGCCAGTCTGACCTACATAGTTCAAGCCCAGCCTGAAGTACACAATGAGGCACCACGAAGTCTTTCCAGAGAACTTTCTTCATGTCCATAATGTCTTGGTACACCCTGTGTGACACCCTTCGGGTCCCTGATCTGCCCTCTTAGGCCAAATCCATTCCTAATAACCATAATAGATCACATCTGTTTCCCCAACATTAACACCTCTTTCCTATTTGCTTGGACATAATGGCCCCTCAATAAATATTTGTGGAATGAACAGAAGAATAAATAAAGGCTGAAGAATCGGCTACAGAGGAGAGGAGGCAGGGCACGCATTTCCCATTGCTCTCCACCTCATTATGCTCCTATCTCTCCGAGGATGCACCGCCGCTTTCCTCATGGCAGCGATATAATTCACCGCGTCACAGTGATTTCTAGTCGCTTGCTGCGAGCTCTGCTTAGTTTCTCTTGCTTTCCTCCTACTGTCAAGATGACACTAGTCTGGAGTCTTCTTCCCTGCTCCAGATGGTAGCATCACAAACAAGAGGACCTCTGCGGCCACTGCCCTCCAAGACGGCAGGATGACCACTATGCCCTTCCACAACCCAGCGGCCCCCCCAGATGGCTCACGATCAGTATCCCAGTGCTGACCAGGCAGGAGATGCTCCAGGGTGTGAGGGCTTTGCTGTTGCCTGGAAACAGCCAAGGAGTAAGGAGGAGGGGACTGAGGAGAGGGAGGAGCAAGGTCCTGGGGACAGTGGCTACAGGATCTCAGGAGACGGGAGTTGTGGACTTGGTAAGCATTACAGTCCCAGTTCCAAACTCTCCCACCCTGAGCTGGGCAGGGTACAGCAGCCAGCCCACTGCCTTCCACACCGGCACATCTTCCTCCTAATTATACCTGAATTATGCAAATCAATACCAATGTCGATATACAATTTCCTCTAACAAGTCAAGAACATGCGAGCAGTGAGGACCCGGGGAGATGGAAGCCCACCTAATTAGCAGTAAGTTTCTGTGGTTTTCACTCAGCTGAGGGAATGAAGGACTGTGCAGAAACTCCAGAAAAGAGAAGACGAGGGACATAGAGCAGGGGGCAGATGGGACATAAAATGGGATGTAGGCCAGAGGTCAGGAGGGTGTAGTGTCAGATGGAACAAAACTGATTTGGAGGTCCTGCTCGCACACCTCAAGCTGGACTGTGGGGACCCAGCGAATCAGAGAAGGCAGAGTCCCTTATCCTGGACATGAACTCAGAAGGCAAGAATGAATGAATGAATGAATGAATGAATGAATGAATGAATGAATGAATGAAAATCAGAGCTCCCTCAAATCGAGCCTCTGCCAAGCACTGTGTCTCCAGGGTCTCCTTGCCCCTCCACACTGAGTTGGGTGTCACTACAGACGTTTCCATCTTAGAGGTGGAACATCCCTAACCAAAGGCCCATAGTTCTGATCGCCAACCTCTCTGCATCACTAAACGCACCTGAGGATCGTAGGCAGTGCATTGCAAGCAGATAGCTGTTAGGGAATGTGTGGAAGGAGGGACAGGGACCCCTCTTGAAGCCTCAAAAGCCTTGGGGCCTCCTTTTTAAAAAGCAATTGTTGGGCCAGAGATTTAGTTCAGTGGTACCAGTGCCTGCCTAGCCAAAAGCAAGGTCCCTGGTTCGATCCCAGGTAACCACATACAACAATACTAGGGGTGGTGACTCATGCCCACCAGCAATCAGTACCACATACCACAATGCCGGGCATGGTGGCTCACACCTGTCATCCCAGCACTCGGGAGGGAGAGGTAGGAGGATTGCTGTGAGTTTGAGGCTTGCCTGGGCTACATAGTGAGCTCAGGGCCAGCCTGAACTACAAAGCAAAACTTTGTCTCAAAAAAAAAAAGATTTCTTCCTCCAAGAAGGAAGTGCCAAGGCCAGCCTTGGTACTGGGACTACAATCACAGCACTCAGGAGGCTAAAGCAGGAGGATTGCTGTGAGTTTGAGGCCAGCCTGGGCTACATGGTAAGTTCAGGGCCAGCCTGAACTACAAAGCAAGATCCCGTTTCAAAAAAAAATGAAGGAAGAGGGAGAAGGAGAAGAGGAAGGGGAAAAGAAAGTAGAAGGAGAAGAAGAGGAAGAGGAAGAAGGCAGTGAGTGTCAGAGGAGGGGATATGGGAAGGAAGAAGTTCCTTAGGGGCCAGTTTAACTCCCTGTGGAGTTCATGCCAACTGCTTTGTTCTGGCGTCTCCCCTCCAGGCAGGACCAGAACACATCTAAAGAGCCCTCTTTGTATTAACAAAAAAAATGTTTCTAAACTGAGGGCAGCAAATGAGGCAGTATATCCAGTGGCTAGAGCCTGGTCTAACACAGAGTCCGGCAGACAAGTTACTTATTTTCTGTGCCTCAGTCTTCTCAGCTCTAAAATGCACCAGTGGCAGGCCCTGGAATAAAGTAGATGCTCAATACATATTAGCTGCTAGGATTGCCCAGGGCAGAGCACTGGGTGTCAAGAAGAACAAGGTGCCATGGTTGTACTTGAGGGGTCCATAGGACAAGACAGTAAGGAACACACTGCATCAGGGTAAGTCCACAAGGGTGGTGAGACCAGGAGGGAAGCTTCTGGCCTGGCCTGGGCCAGTGATCTGAGGAAGACTTGGCTCTGGGGGAGGCTCTTCAAGGTGGTGACACAGGGCTGAGTCGTAAATGATGAGACTGAGCCAGCAAGAGGTGGACAGAGAGGCAGGGCCCTGAATGCCAGGGTAAGCAGTTGGGTTTCAGCACAGAGGTGCCAGGGAGACCAGGGGTGGAACCGAGCAGTGCCAGGTGAGGCAGGAGCCTCAGTACCAGAGCCCACACCAAGCCCTGCTCCCCACTCAGCCATCCTCTGGGCTGTGGCAGGAGCTCAGCGGGACCAGGAAGTTATTACTCGCTCCACAACTCGCAGGCCACGGTCCATTTGCTGCTTTTCCTGGTCTGTTTTGAAACTGTGAAATGAGCCCCGGTCTTCAATGCAGCCGTAATAACCATCCCGGTTCTGACATTTAAATTACAGATGGCATTTTCAATTAAACAGGCGCTCTCAGCAGGTTTAATTTAGCTATCAGTTCTGGTCTGTTCTTTAAGTGCCTACGAAAAAGAAGGCAAAGCAGTGAATTCTAGGTCTCCTTCTGGGATTGAGGAGCACAGAGGGTCTGTGAGATGGGCACCATCTCCGTGCCCTGGCCCCCGCACTTGCGGGCCAGACACTCGCACAACCAAACACACAGCCTGCCGGCTTCTGCGGGGTCGTCATTGGTCAGAGGCGAGAAGCCTGTGCTTCACGTCTACTGGAGAAAAGTGGAAAAGCTAGATCCAGAGGACTTGACGACCACGGAGGACCAGGTCCACCTCGCCGAGCCTGGCTGTAAAATGAGGCGAGATGGGACTGGGTTGACGCCCTGGCTGACAGAAGGCCAGACGCTCCGTTGTGCCTTCCTCTCCGAGGCCCTCCAGCGGGCCCGGCTGCTGGCGGGCGCTGTCCGCGGTACTGACGAAAACGCCCTTCCCCGTCACGCCCCGGGCCACGCCCCTTCCGGCAGGCCCCGCCCCTGCATGTGAGACTCGAGGGTAACACCTGCCACCTTGGTTAACCCAAAAGATAGCGCTAGGAGGAACCTCCAGGGCTTTCTCCCCCCGCCCCAGGGCTTTTTCTAAGCCTTGGTTGGACCGGGTTGTTCTTGGTCTTCCTTCTGGTTTCTGCAGCCCGGATGTTGACTTGGCCACTTCCGGAGGAAGGGACTGACTTAGAGGAGTCTCAGGTAGTTGCTCAGCATGGACCTGCCAAGCCACCTCCCACTCAGGTGGGCAGCAAAGGGCGAGAGAATATCAGAAGCCCACCCTGTATCTCAGGTCAGGCTGGCAGGCTGGGGGAATGTTCTACAAAGGCTTGAGAAATTGGGAGATGGAGATGTTTCCGAGGGTGCCTATCATCCCTGCACTCTGGGAGGCTGAGGCAGGAGGACTGCTAATTCAAGCTCAGCCTGGGCTACTTAGTGAGACAATGTCCTAAAGCAAAATAAATAAATTGGGGTTTAGGATAAGCTTACTGTGAAGACCCTGGGTTCAGTCCCGGGGGTGGACCTAGGGTCTCTGATAAAAAGCTCACACCTAGGCCGGAGGGTTAGTTCAGTGGTTCTGGCGCCTGCCTTGCAAGCGCAAGGTCCTGAGTTCAATCTCTGGTGACCACATACAATGCTGGGCGTGGAGACTCACGCCCACCAGCCATCAATACCACATATCACAGTGCGGGGCGTGGTGGCTCATGCCTGTCATCCCAGCACTTGGGAGGCAGAGGCAGGAGGATTGCTGAGTTCGAGGCTTGCCTGGGCTACATAGTGAGCTCAGAGCCAGCCTTAACTACAAAGCGAGACCCTGTCTCAAAAAAAAAAAAGCTCACACCTGCCCTTTCTCCATCCATTCCTGCAGCTGCCCCACTGCCCTCAGGCTGACGGCAGCTTCAAGGCGGAAGTGCAGAGAAAGAGGCTCCTGCAGGCTGCACACTCCTCACTTCCTCTCCCTGTCTCCTCCATCTGTAGGAGTCCACAGATGCTCCCGGTGAATCTTCCATCTCCCGAGCCTCTCCCGCTGCTGCTGACAATAAGCAGGTTGGGGATGGGCTGGAGGGGCCAGAGCAGAGGCTGCTGGGTGGTTGGGACAAGGAGCTAAGGCTGTAATCACAAGGCCTCTGCAGCACTGTTACAGGACTTTCTACCAGGGAGCAATAAAAACGCTTTCCAGGGTTTTCACAGCACACCACAGAGGAGGAGCCGGCAAGGTCGTCCTGACCTGGAGATGTGGGCTGGCCCGTGCACAGCCCCCTCCTCTGCCCTGGCCACACTTCCAGCCCCCCGGGCTTCTGGGTCAGCTCGCCAGCCCCGGAAGGCAGCTCAGACCAGGGGAGGGGTCTGGTCCTCAGCTTGAGCAGCGCCCCTGTAGCCGGGCAGGTCCTTTCCTCCACAGTCCTTGGGGGCTGCACAGCCTGCTGGGCCCTCCCGGGGGCTTGGCCAATCAAAGGGAATAGGCTGGTGGAGAGCAGGGGAGGGAACCGGAGTTCCACAGAGAGCCTCTCATCTGCTCAGGAGGGCGCCTCACCCATCCGTGCGGACTGGCCATGCTCCTGCAACCTGTGCCAGGAACCATGGCGATGCCCACCGTCTGTGTGAGGACAGTGGGGGACTCCTGATTAGTGTCTCCGACCAGCACCCCGCTTCCTTCCTTGAGACCCAGTGTCCTCCCTCTCCCCACCTAAGCTCTGCCCCCCTCACCCCAAGAATCAGCTCGAAGTGAACATGGGGACCCACTGTCTTAGTGCTGGGCAGACATGGGCCCGGGGTGCCCTCACCCCATCTAGAGTGAGCCCATCTGGAGCAAAGCCTCACAAGACACAGAGACAGAAGGGAAACCTGAATCCTCAATGTCCTCGAGGGTCCTGGACCCAGCTGTACCTCAGAGAAAGCTGTGCTGGGATTCTTCATTACACAGACCCCACAATTAAAGTACCCCAAGTTACATTTCCATCATTTGGAACTGACTGAGTAGCGATCAGTCCATGGACTGTAATTAACCTTACATTTTTAGATCAGGAAACTGGAACCCAGAGAGGTTAAGCTACCTGCCCCAGGTCACACAGCTATAGATGACAGAACCAGCACTTCAGAATGGAAAACCCCAAACCCCGATTTGTTCAGCAGGGAGTTCCTGGGGAGGGTGAAGACATGGGGACAGGAAGGTAACAGGTTTCCATGGCTATCAGCTCACTGTGCGGCTTCGCACAGGCCTCTTTGCCTCTCTGAGCCTTGGGCTGGGAACAAATTCTCCCAGCCCTGCACAATGTAGGCTCCCTTGAGGCAAGCCAAGTGACTCCCACAGGCACCCAAGGACTGACCCAGGGCTCCCTGACCCATCACAGGCGCCTCACCCCCACGCACAGGCCACCCGGCTTTCAATGGCTCTCTGAGACCAAATTTGATTTGGAAGAACTCTGCTGGCTCGGCGGTGCAGCCTGCAGCGAGAGGAGCCTGCTTTTCAGGGAATAATTCATTTCTCCCATGCAGGTGTCAGAGAGGAGAGTAGTTGATCACGGGCTGCTGACCCCCCTCCCTGGGACCACCTGACTCCCGTGCAGACCCGAGACTGCTGGGCCAGAGACATAGCAATAAATAGAAGGGGGCTTCTGCCTGAATACATTGGATTATTCCACTCAGTGGTGACAAAAAGCAAGATTTAATTCCCTTTAGAAACGCCAGCCAAGAAAATCACTTTCTCTTCTTTTTTCTTTTCCTTTTTTTTTTCCAGACATCTTTGACTTTATGCAGCTATGAAAAGACCCCTCCACATGCAGCCCTGCTCACCCTACACTGCCCACCATCTGGGTCTGTTTTCCAGCCCCCAATCTGTACCCCTGAGCATGGATATTTCTACTCAAACCCAGACGATAGGGTGTGCCAAGGGCACTGATCTGGCAGAGGTCCAGGGGAGACCGGGGTGGGCTGGGTGGGCTGCCTAGAAAGCCGTCCACCCTCTGCTGTCCTTCCAGCCAAGGGAGGCCTCCTCCCCCTCCAGGAAGCCCTCCCAAGCCATTTTCCAGGCTCCAAACTGGAGGTTCTTTCTTAGGGCTCCCAGCATGCAATGGACTTCCCTCCTCAGTCCTCCTCTCTTACACAACAACTGTGCCAGACTTACTCTTATCTCACACTCGCACGTGGCTCTTTTCCTGTGCAGCCACTGATCTCAGCACTCCATCTGATCTTCACCACGACCCTAAGAGACAGCATTAGAATTGCCTGATTTACAGATAAAGAAACTGAAGCTGTGGCTGAAGTGAAGCCAGGGGAATCAGCACTGGGAGCCCCACTGTTTCCGCTTTTCCTGTGTGCCCCGCTCCCGGGACTGGGACCACGGTGGCTCGTGGATGTGTTCTCAAGGCTCCTGCACAAGGAAGGGGCCCAGTAAATGCTTCTGTGCCAAAGGCATTTGCATAGAAACCACAGTTCTGTCCCTGAGGCTGAGACCAAGATGATTTGTGCAACACAGAAATGCCCACTGTCTCCACTGGAACCTTACCAAGCTCCCTCCTCACAGGGCTGGAATCTGCCACGAGGGTCTCTTTGCCTTCAGAGACCTGGGTCACAGTCCTCAGACCTGGGTCCTGCCTTTGGAAACCCTGGCTATGTGATTCAGAAAGGTGGATGTGATGGTACATGCCCGTAATGCCACCACTCGGGAGGCTGAGGCAGGAAGATGACTGTAAGTACAAGGCCAGCCTGAGCCACACAGCAAGAATTTGTCTCAGTAAGAAAACTGGAATGAAATAGTGTGAAGGGAGCTCGGAGGACTCGTAACACCACATATGAACCGTGCTTTGAACACACCACCCACAGCATGACATAGCACGGGCTGTAACAGAGGACTCTGGGATCTTTCTCAGGTGCTCAGAAAATAACCAAACACTGTGGTCCCAGGCAAATGAACAGGCTCTGAGACCTTGCTGGCAGAGTGGTTTTTAAACAGTGCTAAGATGGGTGAATTGCCAAAGGTTACCAAGGAGCATCACATGCGTCATGCGCCACCTGATCAAATCCGGGAGTTGCTGAAATGTCGAGGAGTCTGAGACAGGACTTAACCGGACCAGAAATAGGACCAGGTGAGGGTTGCATTCATTTGACAACCAAGTACTGAAGTCTTGCATGTGCAGCATGGAGACAGGAAAGGCAATGCTTTGGGGACCCCTTGGCCCACATCCCACAGAGCAATGCAGACCCTGGCTCCAGGAGCCTCTGCCTTCACTTTGGTGAGCTGGGAAGATACCGTGCCGCCTGCTGGGGGGGTGGGGACTGTCACGATGAGCTGTGTGACTCTCTCCACCTGTCCCAGGCCACACAGCTGCCCTCCCTACCCCAAGAACTGGGGTTGAGGCAGTGGGGTTTCTGCTCCCATTTCTGCAGATGAGGACTGAGGCTAAGCCCAGAAGGCCCGAGTGTTCCTGTCTGCAGTTCTGTGCAGGTTTTGTTGGTTTGTTTTTGTGTTTTTGATTTTGTTTCATTGTTGTTGTTGTTATGTGAGAAATTGAACACAGGATCTCACCCAGTCTCTAACTTGCCCAGCTGGGCTCCCATTTGCAGTCCTCCTGCCTCAGCCTCTCAGAACTCTGGGATGACAAGTGTGTGCCCCTGGGGTGCAAATCTGTGCTCTTGACCCTGGACAGGGGCCTCCCTGATTCCTGGGAGAGGAAGAGAAAAGGGGAAGTGACAGAAGGCAAGGGAAGATCTCAAGTGGTCCAGGGTGGACACGACCAGGTGGCCCAGGACTCCAGGAAGCCCACGCTGGGAAAGTGCGTGCAGGTGTCTGGCAGCCCACGCGAGCCCATCTGTGACCTACAAACATCACCTGGCTGGGCAACCCCACACTGTCCATGTCCCCTTCCGGGCAGTTCTCCCCACATCCGGCTAAAACCTCTCCTGCTCCAACAGCCCCAAACCCTCCTCTGCGGCAGAGCTGACAGCAGCCCTGGCTCAGGCCGATAATCCTGCTGACAATTAATTGGCTTTTGTTGGAGGAGAATGAATACCATCTCATCTTAATCTTCTTCATTATTCTCCTTGTTCAGCAGAGTCAACACAAGATTAGGTTTAATTTACGGGGAAAAAATAGCGAAGTCATTACTCACCAGGAGATCAGCCGTGGATCTGCCTGGGTGTTCTGTGTTCACTGCAGGCAGAGGCGACGCAGCCCGGGGCTCTGCAGCAGTGGTGAGGGTCAGGTTGGGGAGGCAGGGACCAGAGCCCTGACGACCCCCCAGCCCTTCTTCAACCATAGGACTCAGGCCTTGGAGACCTCGGGCTCCTAAATGTTCCTCAAGACACCTGCTTTAACAACATCTGCAAAGCTTAGCTCCTGAGGACCAGAACTCAGGCCCTAGCAATGGAGAGGGGTTAGGGTTTTGGATTCAAATCCCAACTCCACTCCTCCCCTAGCTGGAAGCAGCCTGGTTTGAGACTATCTTGACAATGCTGACACCTAGTGGTGTTTGAAGGAACTGGCTCTTCTTTCCCTCCCTCTATATCCACCACTAAAATCTAAAGGGAACGTTTTTCACTATTAAACTGTAGAGAGAAGTATGCACCAAGAAATCTAATAGGAAATTCACTTTACTCCCCCAGGAGCCCTAACCAAAATGGTCCAGACACCTCAGCACCCTTCTTTCCACTGCGGTGACGTCTTCCATAGACACCCCGCGGATCGGTGCTTGGCCTCTCCTCACCACGAGCCCTGTCCCCAGCCTGTGCCTCTTTTTGATTCTCTGCCGGCTTCATCACTGAAACTGTAAGCTGCTGAGGTCTGACGCCGACACCCAGCTCCTGAGGGCAAAGCAGTTCTCAGCCCCTCCTGGAGGATTCACATCACGGGGCAGAGCACACAGTGGGCCCCTTGCTGGTCTCCGAGCCCATGTCAGTTCCCCACGTGATCGCCATTCTTGCCATGCCGGCTGCCTGCTGATCTGTAAGTTCATTGCAACCCCAGGGCCTTTGCACTTGCTGCTCCCACAGTGCTTCCTGAAACCTACATGCTGGGTCCTCTTTATCTTCCATCCCAATGCTGTTTCCTCACCTTTACAAAGCAGCAGAAATCACCCTCATGCTCCACTCTGCTTACTATACTGTAGAGGTCAAGGTCTAAGTGGCTGAGCTGATTCTACCTGATTAGCTGTGTAGACTCTGGCAAATCACTCGACCTCTCTGTCAGCAGATATGTATTTCCAGTTCAAAGGTTACAATGATAAGTGAATACGTATAAAGCTCCTACAGTAGTAGACTGACTGCTTGATCACGCTGGCAATGATTTTATTCTTGTATCTAATTTTGCACAGAGTGATCAAGAAAGTATGATAAATGATGAATTTTTTTTAAAAAGCTTACTATAGTCAAAGACATATTGCTCAGAATGATGACGTGTGTTCAAAGCAAGGGGAGATGCTCTGAGAGACTAGTGATAATGTCTTTTATTGTAATAATTTTTTAAACATTTGCCCTAGTTTTTATTGTACCTTCTTGGTCAAACGTTCACAGCAATTTCTGTCAAATAAACACATGACGCTGTGTCCTCATCCACCTTACTAGCTGGACCTGGCACTGTGTGGTTTCTGGCTCATCCCCAAAGTCAAATGATGATGAAAGGTAAATGTTTTGAATCGATTCAGAACCTAGAGGCAGCCAGGACAGCACAATTAAAGACACCCAGGAAAGGGCTGAGGATTCAGCTCAGGGACTGCAGTGCCTGCCTCACAAGCTCAAGGTCCCAAGTTTGATCCCCAGAACCACCAAAAAGAAAAGCCACTCAGGACTCAGGAAAGAGGACTCCAGAGCTGCTTCAGACAGTGGCAAGGATGATGGGATACGTGTATTTGGATGGAGGGGAAGGAATTTAAGGGGGGCCATGGCATGGTGTTTTACTGTAAGAATTTTTCTTATTTAAGCATTCCCTGTATTTTGTCGTCACACTTCACAGCTGGGCTTCTCCCTCTAGATTGTATATTCCAGGACAGCAGAGACCTTGTCTGTTTTATTCCCACCTGACACATAGTACTGATTCACTGGAAAGAACACGGGTGGTACACAGGCCCTGTGTCTCTGGTTTCGACTCCTCTCCCCACTGACCCTGCCTTCCTGGGACCCCTGTGCATCTGCTCTGCCTCCGGGGGACAGTTCAGGGTGGGGCTGAGCACACCGGAGCCCTGGGCGGGAACCTACACTTCTCCCCCACCCTGTGTGTCACTTCCCTACAGCCTATGAGGACGGATGATGCTGCTGCCCCGCCACCATCTCTGACTAGCAAGAAGTGTCCATGGCCAGCGCAGCCCCAGCCCCTGGGCAGCTCGGAGGTAGCTGTCTCATCTCCCCGAGCTGAAACCACTAAGGAGTCCAGGCCCACAGTGCTGCACGGGTCCAGGACACCCGCCACCCAAGCCGCTGCGTCTCTTCTGTGGGCTCTGGGCATCTGGCTCCTTCCCCTGAGGCCAGGCCACAGCTAGAAGTGGCCTTCCTGGGTGGCACTCCTGTCCACCCTCCACCTCCCTCCACAATTGTTCTCATGCTCCCCAGTCCCTTGGCTTTGGTCGCTGGCCACAGAACCCCAGCCAGAGCTCGACCCCAGGGGCCTCTCTCCTGAATGGCCCTGGCCCCCAAACTCAGGGAGCTCCTACCTGCAGCACCTCCCCCAGCCCTGCCCAGACTGCCAGCTGCTCCTGCCCACCGCGAGTCTCCATCCTTCTCCGGTGGCCCCACATACCCACCCCAGCCTTCTGCCTCCCGCATGCTTATTCCATACGGGAGCTTATGGGATACGCGCCCCCCTTCATCTCTCCTCACTACACTGGCCAAGGTACTGTGACACCCGTTACAGCAGTGAGTGCTGACAGTACCCTAAAAGGACTGTGGTACCCCCAGGCACATCTGAGCCTCCTTCTTTAGACTAAATGTTCCCTAAGGTCATGGCTCCATCTCCCTTCGTCACACTGAGGCTGCCCCCAGCAGTGACTGAGCATCCCCCATGAGACCGGAAGTCCCCTGGAAGGCCCACTCTCCATGCAACCAGGCTGCAGATTCTTCCTGAAAGTTTTCACTCCAGCCCCCCATTCAGGCTCCGGAAATGAGCAAATTGATGAGCGAACTAGAATCACGGGCTCCTGCCTGAGTCCAAACAGAGCTGGGACTTGGGGATGTTGCTGGACTGCACATCCGGAGAGAAGGACCGCTTTCTGGCCCTTCCTCTCCCCTGCGGGGCTACCCGGACCACTGCAAAGGGGTTGCCAGGGAACCCAGCACCCGGCCCCCAGAACAAGGCCAGGGCTTGGAAAACGGCCCTGAGACCAGAGGCCAAGGACTCTGGTCCAGTCCAGACCCGGGCCAGGGCAAGCGGCATGAAGTAGGCAAGCCTAGGAGGGACCGTGCCCACTGCTTTGGCCCCAGCCCTTCACCCCACCACTATCCTGCCTCCAAAAAGAAATGGGAGCAGAAGTGCATCACACCCTAGGACCATCACGGGACGAAGAGAGGCCGGAGGACAGCCACCACCCCAGCCCTGTGCCGGGCTCAGGGCAGCTTGGGTGTCGGCCAGGCGCCAGGCCCAGCTCAGCCTCATAATCCGAGCCTTTGTCTGCCTGTGGCTCGGCCTGGCTGGCTCCACACGGGCCAAAGGGCTGGGAAACCGGAGCAGCTGGAGAACAACCAAGTATTTTTCCAGGCTGGGCCCTGGGCCCTCGGGAGTCGCGAGGGACAGGCAGGGAGAAGTGTCCATTCATCCGCTGCATAGCCATTCTTTCCCTGGACAAACAACATTTATTGCACGCCCGCCAGGTGGAGGCTCTGTCTGGGAAGGTGCAGGGCTGACGCAGCCCACACCCTGGAGCGCACATTCTACTAGCGGTGCCCACACGTGCGCGGGGTGCACATGGGCAGGGGCGGGCGAGGCCAGGATCTACCAACTACGCTAAGGCCTGTCCACTGCGGCCGGGGATGGGACGGCGGCCGCTCAGGGCTCCACCCACACGCCGCTGTTGGTCACCCGGGCTCCGAACCAGCCCTTCCAGTAGACGGAGTCCTGGCCGCCGTGCTCGAAGCGCACGAAGCGCACCCCTGGCCCGTAGTCGGTGAAGGTGTGGGAGATCTGGGGGACAGAGAGGAGCGAGTCAGCCTCAGGGGTCTCGAAGCTTCCTCTGCCAACCCCCTCCAGCATGTTCAGACTGTGCGGGGCACGCTCACCACAGCCTTCCGGGACCAGCCCTGAGCGCCATGGACGGGGCCTCCTACGCCCACGCACCCCCCACCCCCACCGGGCCGTCCCAGACTCACCTCGGTCCAGCTGCTTTCCTCACTGTCCGGGGACACGGCCACCTGCCCGGTGTTAAACTCAGCCAGCACATCCTCGTGCTCGGACAACAGCTTCACGCTGAGCTCATACAAACAGCCAGCGTCGGAGCGGCCCGAGTACCTGCCGGAGGTAGATGTGAGATGTGCTGGGACCCCTCTTCTACCAAGGCCCCCACCCGAGCTACCTGTGCCCCATTTCTCAGAGCAGCGAAGCCAGGGGCACTAAACCCAGGTCATCCAGCTCCAAGTTCGGAGCCAAAGCCGCCCACGGGGGCAGGAGTTTTGTGTTTGTTGGCATTTTGTTTTGTTGGAGAATGGACCCAAGGTCTTCACCCTGAGCTACTTCCCCAGCCCTCTTTTGCTTTTTTATTTCCAGACAAGGTCTAAGTCGCTAAGCTGCCTGGGCTGGGCTCGAAGTTTCTATCCTCCTGCTTCAGCCACCCAGACTGTTGGGATTCCAAGTGTGCACTATCATGCATGGTCGCAGACAGATTTTGTCCAGAGGGGTGGGTCCGCTGGCCTCGAAAACATTTCAAGGTCAGGAGAGGTGACAGGGTGAGCCCCGGGAAGCTGTCAGGCCATGGACTGCGACTGGGTGCCACAGCGCTAACGCGTCCTTTGCTGTCCCCTGCTTTCCCCAGCCCACCTGGTCTGGGCCTCACCAGTCCTTCACCACGATAGCTGGCTGGGTGGTGTCCAGCAGCTCCTCCCAGTAGCCCTCAGCCTGAAGGTCAATGACCTGTGCCTTGCGACACCACCTGGGAGAAGGGAATCAAGAGGGTGAGGACCTCTGTCCCGTCCCTGTCCCCCTTCTTGCCCTCCCTCTCCCCACCCCCTCCCCTCTTCCTTACTCAAAAGAAGAGGCGAAGTACTTCTTGACTGTCTCATCCTGTGGGAATTCCACCCCACTGTCTCCGGGCAGCTCTTCCACCCTCCAGCCGTCCCCACCATGCTCCACGTCGCACCAGCCCTCCAAGTCCTCTGCAGGGACAGGGACAGCCCCTCCCTAGTCACCAGTCTTTGCTGAGGCCACAGCAGGACATTTTTTTTCTTCTCCTGGTGCTGAGGATTGAACACAGGGCCTCTCCCTAGGCTGTATCCCCAGCCGTGCAATTTTTTATCTTGAGACAAGATCTTGCTAAATGTCCCAAGCTGGGCTCAAACTTCAGATCCTTTGGCCTCAGCCTCCAAGAGTGCTGGGGAGACAGGTGCATGTCACCACACCTGCCTAGGACTGGCTCGTAGGGGGTGGGGCACATGGCCATGGGCTGCAATAGGGACCACTTCTGGCCTTTCCCGTCGGTGACTGCGCACAGGGCCATTCCGCCCATGCTCACCGAGAGCAGACTCCTGGGAAAACGACCCTGGTCGGCAGGTGGCAGCTAGACCAGCGCAGTCGGACTCCCTGGCCCAGCCCTGGCCCAGGCTCACCTTCCCCGCAAGGGTTACGTAGCAAGTTGCGTCTCCGCTTGCTCAGGAAGTAGAACTGCTGCCAGTGGTCGCGCTCTTCCTCTTCGCCACCGCCCTCTGGTACCAGCCCTTCCTGCTGGCACTTGAGCAGCCACAGCGGGGCGCCGTCCACCAGCTCCTTCCAGCGCAGGCACACCAGGCGGCAGGCCTGCACCAGCTCGGCAGCAGGCAGCTCGGCCAGCACCCGCAGGAGCAGCGCCTCGGGCAGTTCGGCCAGGTATGCAGCCTCCTCCAGCTCCTCCTGCTCCTCCTCCTCCAGCTGCTCCTCCTCGGCCACGCAAGCCTCCTCAGGGCTCGCCTCCTCAGGCTGCCCCACGCTCTCTGCAGGCAGAAGGGGACGTGGCAAGCCTGTGACCTCCCCACACTGCCCCCTCCACCCACCTGCCCCCCCCCGACACATGGCTGCTACCGGAGATACTGTGGCTCCACATGGGTGCCCAGGTGGAGGCTGAGCCCCAGGTGGGTGCCCTGTGTCCCCTGCAAAGCCCATCAACCCCATTCCTGGGCAGATACAAGTGAGCCACCCACAGCACTGTCCTGAGCTTCACGAAGGACCCTGGTAACCCTCCCAAGCATTCCCCTAGATCTGTTCTCTCACCTCTCTGGAAGCCTTCCTGGGCTTTCCCTTGCACAGCCCAAATTCGAAAGCTTCCTATCATTTGTCCTGAGATATGATCAGCTTTTTTCTTGTGTTGCTTTCTTTGTTTTGTTGAGACAGGGTCATACTATGTATTTCAGGCTGGCCATGAACTCCCAGCAACCCTCCTGCCTCAGCCTCCCAAGTGCCGGGAATACAGACATGCACCACAGTTCTTGGCTAATGATCACCTTTTTCCTCATCAGAATGATCTCCTGAAGCCCGGAGCCTGGCACTGGCTCTCCAGAGCTCCTACTTATTGGCCAGTTAGCAAGTGCCAGTCTTGTTCTAAGTGTTCAATGGCACGTTAAAATGTCACACCATCTCTTCGAGGCTTTGACTCCTTCTGTCAGTGCTGAGGAAACTGAGCCACAGGCAGAAGCAATGGACAAGGTTGTGTAGCTCATAAGTAATTAGAGCCTGTGTCTGCATCACAGTCTGGTTCAGTCACCAATCATCGAGAAAGAAAGGTTTGAATTTGTAGATGTGGTGATTTTGAGTTTGCACTCAGGCCCAGAGCTGTGAAGTGACTTTGTCAACGGTCACACCAGTACCATTAGGGTAGGAGGTCTGGGGACCTAAGGACAGGGGTTGGAGGCTCAGCTGTTCTCAACCAGCCACACTGTATGACTCAGAGGTGGAAAGCAGTCTGTTATCAAACAGGGAGGTATTATAGGAGTGTCTTTTCCAGTCCCCAGGCCTCAGTTTCCTCATCTGTGAAATGGGGTAACTATCATGTCTGGCCATCTATCAGTGTTGAGGTTCAGGTCTCCTGAGGAAGGAAGAGGACATCAGGAGCTGGAAGGCAATAGGCAGAGGTCACTCTGGTCCCTGCTCTCAATGGGACACTGAAGCTTAAGTAAGCAGATAGCAAGAACACAGTGTCTCTGGAGGGCAGACAGCAGTGGAAAGGAGATGGGGCTACTCTGGGGGTAGGGGGGCCATCATTCTCAGATCCAGAACAGGGCATTCCTGGGCCCTGGGCCCTGGGCCCTGGGCCCCGTGGTGGTGGAAAGAGGCCTGGCAGTGGGGGAGGGGGTAGGTGACAGAGTCTAGGACCAGAGTCCGGCCCTGAACCTCCTCATACATAGGGCACACACGCACGCATGCACACACGCGCATGCACATGCACACTGCCAGGCTCTGAGCTAAATCAGGCTGACCTCTTTCTCAGAGCCTTAGGTACCCAGTGTGTCCTCAACAACCCTTAGTGAATCTTATTTATCAAACCTAGCACTTTCCTTCTGTTACTAACATTGCGTGGCCATATTTGATGATGTAAGGTCTACCCCTCCCTTTGGGCAAAGAGGAAACTGAGGCCCAGTGACTCATCAGCTCCTCTTGAGTCATCCCGCACACTGTGGGGAAGGTAAGAAGGAAAAGAAATGCCCATCCATGTCCATCCTGCGGCCCTCCGGTCTCTGGGGAGCGCTGCCAGTGTCCTCCTCTCTCCTCTCCCCACCCTCTGGCCCTGCCCTGGCCCCAGTGGACACCTGATGCTCCCTCGAAAGGTGCCCTCACCCAGTCCCCTCTCCTGGCCCCCAGGCCTGGCACAGAGGCCCCAGATCCAATTACAGCCCCCACTGCCCCCCTTCTTGCTCACACAACTCCCCACTTTGTTGCTGTGGAAAGTTATCTGGCCCCTGGAAGCTGCCTCCTGGCTGATTCACTCACCTGCATTGGGCCCCAAAGTCCAGGGAATAGCTGGGCCCTGGGGGAAATCAGGAGCCAATTCTGGGCCCTCTCCAGGGGGGTGGCATGGGGGCTCCAGGTTGGGAGCAGGGGCTTTGGGAGCCAGATTTCAGGACTGGGAAGGGAGCCCTGGCTACCTGAGCTTCCCACCGCCTTCCCCACACTCTGCCCACTCTAGCTGGAGGGGAAGGAACATCTCTGTGCGAGCAGATGTCATCCCTACCCTGACTCAGCAGGCCACCCTGACAGGCCCAGCGGGAAGCTAGAGAATGGGGGGCTTCGGTGCCAGAAAAGATGACTGCGCAGTCTCCAAAAGCCCTGAGAAAGAGCAGCCCTGGGGCTCCTCTCCCCAGCGACCTGATGCCCAGGTGCATAGGGAAGGGCTGATGACCCCAAGATTCCCATGGGCCCAGCTGCTGATGCAGAAAGTGGACGCAGAAGGCTGCAGCCACCCCGCTCCAGCCCCCAGTCCCATTAGGAATGTGGGGCTTGGCCAAGGGCCCAGGAGTCCCCTCTCTGCTTGTCATCTCCTCAGGCCACCCAGAGGCAGCCCAAGACCGCTAAAGGAAGGAAGCCTTCGCTTCGTGAGAGTGGAGAGCTCAAGGCGAGGTTTCTGTTCGAGGGTAAGTTTGCTCGCAGCTCTTGGCTCCTCGGGAGGGCCCCTCGCCCACCGCCCTCCGTGGACCCCGGCACCCCGGCGCGCCGCCCCCTGCCCTCCCGGCTGCAGCCGGTGGGTCCGGGCGGCGGCTACCTGGGTCCCCGTCTCCGTCCATCGCTGCGGAGCGCGTCGCGGGAGACGACGGCGGCGGAGGAGCGGGTTGGCCGCGGGGCTGCGAGTCGGGAGCTGGCCGCGTCTGGGGCGGCCCGGGCGGCCGCGCCTCTTAAAGGCCCCGCGCTGCCCCCGCCCCGCCCCGCGGTCCGGGCCTCGGCGGCCAAGGTCAGAACTCGGGTTTTCCTCGCGGGGGGTCCGACTGGGAGCTCCCAGCTCGCCCTGGGGGGCGCTGCGCCGAGGGGCGGAGAGGCGCGCGGGGTGCTGGGGTCTTTCCTGCGCGCTCAGTGGGGCGCACCGCCCGGCGGGGCTGGGGGCGGGAGGCGGCGAATTTCCTCCGCGGAGGGGCGAGGACAGGGCGGGGCCTGGCGGGCCGGGCAGGGCTAGTCCAGCCCTGGGGACCAGCGGAGCGGAGCGCAGCGCAGCGCCGGCCGAGTGCAGGTGACCGCGGGGCGTGTGGGGAGGGGCGGGCAAGCGCGGTGCCCGAGGGCTGCGGTCGCCATCCGTTCGCTGGGTCCCTAACGTGGGGACCCTTTAGAGACGCAGCGTGGGAACTCGGGGCCGACACGCTGGGCCGGAGTCCATGGGCTCGGTCAGGAAGCTCCTCCTCATCCATCGGCCGCCCTCTCCAGTCCCAGCCGGGCCTTCATTTTCCCTGTTATTTTGAGAAAGTTGGGGAGCCCTTCAGGCCTCCTGTGGAGACAGAGATATCTGTCCCTCCAATCTCTTCCTCACCAAGGTTAAGCATGGCCCGGCCGCCATTACTTCCCCTCAAAAGTCAGCCGCCTACCGAAAAAGGCTGCTCCAGGATCAGAGAAACCCCACACACATAAAACCCTGCTGCGCGGCCTCGGACAGCTGCTTGCACCCCTCCCGGCCTCTTTAGCCTCCTTAAGGCTGTCCTTGGGTCCCCTGGAAGGACCGGGTCACCTTTTACTGAGCACTGGCTCTGTGCCACGCACCTTGGATTGCCCCAGTGACCCGAAGGGAAGCCTGTTCTCGGCTCCACTTGGACGATGGAACCAAAGCTCAGCGAGGCACAGCCAGTGGCTGCTGGGATGGGCCCCTCCACCACCACCACAGGCTGAAAATAACGGGTTCTGGGGGAAGGCCAGATGGGCAGGGTGGCTTCTCCATAACCACAGGTCACCGAAGCCACCGCCATGGCTGTGGGTAGCATCAACGAGCTGCCCGAGAGCATCCTGTTGGAACTCTTCACTCACGTGCCCGCCCGCCAGCTGCTGCTGCACTGCCGCCCTGTCTGCAGCCTCTGGCGGGACCTCATTGACCTGGTGACCCTCTGGAAACGCAAGTGCCTGCGTGAGGGATTCATCACTGAGGACTGGGACCAGCCTGTGGCCGACTGGAAGGTCTTCTACTTCCTGTGCAGCCTCCGCAGGAACCTGCTGCACAACCCGTGTGCTGAAGGTGGGCTGAGGTGGGGTCTGTGTGCCGCACGCAGCATGACATACCAGCTAGGAAGGAATGCCGGTGTCCCCCGGTCCAGATGGACAGACTGAGAGAGAGACCAAGGGTAGTATTTCTTATTCCACTTCTAAGATAATTTATCCAGTGACCTTTACTAGGAAAGGGATTGTTGGCTGCCTGGAAAAATGTGTGCCTAAGATTCAGGTCACAGCCATCGTTTGCTGGCCCTATTCCCAGACTCCAGACTGGGCCTACTGTGAGTATCCCAGAAGAGGGCAGGGGTGGGCTGGGTTGTACTTGTGGAAGAAGGAAAAGCTGGTCTTTTGGAGGGGGTAACAAAGGCAAAATAAAGCCCTGTGTCACTCTGAACCCCAGCTTCTTCCCCATGGGTGTGTCAGCTTTCCTATCACTGGAACAAAACACCTGACACCTGACCACCTAACGGAGAAGCTTGCTTGGCCCCTGGTTTCAGAGTTTTAAATCCATGGTCAGCTGGCTGCAAAGTAGGAACGTGATGGCAGAGGATGTGGTGGAGAAAGGCTGCCACTTCATGGTGGCCAGGAAGCAGAGCATAGGGCAAGAGAGCCACAGAGGAAGTCAAGGCCCACCTCAACACACCCAGGAGTGTGCTTTTACAATTCCCTAAGTGAACCCTCCCACCTCACTATGCTTGTTAGGGGGACACTGGAATGGGAGATCATCATCTGTTATGTGCTCAGATTCTACAGCCAGATGATAATAAAACTGGGAGCTATCAGTGCTGCCTCCTTTGAGGCCTCAGTAGCAGCACACTTGACCGGCATTGGCCTACTGTGGCCCACAGCCAGGCATGGTGGCACACTCCTGTAATCCCAGCACTCAGGAGACTGAGGCAGGAGGGTCACTGGAAGTTCAAGGACAATTTGGGCTACATGCTGAGTTCAAGGCCAACCTGAACTACACAGCAGGACCCTCACTCAAAAAAAAAAAAAAAAAAAAAAAAGCAAACTTTGGGCCACAAACCCAAAGCTGGACAAGGAGTTAAGAATACATTTTCTTTAGTTTTGTTTTCTCTGTGGGTGTTTTGTTTCTTTGTTAGTTTTTTGAGACAGGATCTTGTTCCGTAGTCCAGGCTGGTTTTGAACTCACTGTGTAGCTCAGGCTGGCCTCCAGTTTACAATTCTCCCACCTCAGTCTTCGAGAAGGTGAGACTACAGCATGTGACACCACACCTGGCTTTTATTACCCTTTAAAACCAGCTATACTTGCTGGACACGACAGCACGTGCCTGTAGGCCTGGTTGCTCAGGAGAGTGAGTTGGAAGGATCAAACGTTAGGGCATTTTAGTGACATAGTGAGAACCTGTCTCAAAAAAGAGGAGGGCGGGCTGGAGATTTAGCTCAGTGGTTCCAGCGCCTGCCTCGCAAGCAAGCACATAGTCCTGAGTTTGATTTGGTAACCACATACAATGATGCTGGGCGTGGCGATCGCATCCACCAGCAATCAATACCACATACCACAGTGCGGGCATGGTGGCTCACACCTATAATCCCAGCACTCGGGAGGCAGAGACAGGAGGATTGCTGAGTTCGAGGTTTGCCTGGGCTACATAGTGAGTTCAGGGCCAGCCTCAACTACAAAGCGAGACCCTGTCTCAAAAAAAAAAAAAAAAAAGAAGAAGAAGAGGGGACTGGTGATATATCTCAGCGTGAAGGTTCAGTCTCCTGGGCCCACACTTATACAAAAGAAAAAGAAGGAAACCAAAAACAAAGTGATAGGGACAAGGACAGAATCTGTCCCCACAAAAGTGAAATTACTCTCTTTTTTTTGTACTACTGGGGATAGAATTCAGGCCCTTATGCTTCCAAGATAGGCATAGTCCTACTTGAGCTAAATCCCCAGCCCTGAAATTATTCTTCCAGAAAGTTTCTTAGCATGTTCCTGAGTGCAATTCCAGAGAAGACCAAGGCTCAGAGTGAAAGAACTTGTCTAAGGTCACACAGCCCAGTATTGGCAGAACTGGTATAAGACTCAGGTCTGTCTGGCCCATGACAAACTTTTCTCTGTCACAGAAGTGGTCTGTTTTTTCACATCTCCTTTTGTCCAAAATTACATATTCTTGAGACTCAAGACACCAAACACAAGGTAGACACTGTGGACGTGTCGTGACTCCCAGCACTGGACAAAGTCATCTGCTGAGTTCCAGGGAGGGAACAGGGAGGGTGGGAGAGGTGACCAGCAAGGGCTTCTGCCACCCTCCATGAGCTCTGCTCTCTCGCCAGAGGGGTTTGAGTTCTGGAGCCTGGACGTGAATGGCGGCGATGAGTGGAAGGTCGAGGACCTGTCCCGGGAACAGAGGAAGGAGTTCCCCAATGAGCAGGTCAAGAAATACTTCGTGACTTCTTATTAGTAAGATCTGGGGTCTCGGGTCAGGGGGTGGGGGAGCCCAAGTCCTTGCCCACCTGTAGAGGGGCGGTTAGAGCCTCTGGGCCCTGGTGGTGACCCCAGCATACCCTGCCCGCCTCCAGCACCTGCCTCAAGTCCCAGGTGGTGGACCTTAAGGCCGAAGGGTACTGGGAGGAGCTCATGGACACCACACGGCCAGACATTGAAGTCAAGGACTGGTGAGTGACTTGCCCAAGGGTCTGGGGGAGGCTGCCCCTCAGAACCCCGACCCACTCTGCACCCCGCCTCTGAGGCCCCGACTGGCCCTCCGTCCCTCTGTCCCTCCGTCCCTCCAGGTTTGCAGCCAGGCCAGACTGTGGATCAAAGTACCAGCTGTGCGTCCAGCTGCTGTCATCTGCACATGCGCCTCTGGGGACCTTCCAGCCAGACCCAGCAACAATCCAACAGAAGAGTGATGCTAAGTGGAGAGAGGTTTGTGGCCTTGGAGGGGCAGGGGCCGCATCCCCAAGGCACGACCACAGCAGGCTGCTCTAGTGTCTTCTCTGAGCGTCACCTGCTTCATCCATGCAGCGGGCATGACGATGTTGCTCTTGCATGGTGCAATGCCAGGTCCAAAAGCATG